>PNEQ01004255.1:30596-45828 GCA_003012365.1 Medauroidea extradentata
CTTCTCTGTGCTATCATTACTAGGGCTTTTCCTGTTGGCTTACTCGGTAGTCACTCACTGGGTCAAGATTAGCTCTAACTCGAGAAGGATTACCCAAATACTCATGCTCTATATCTTAATATCCTTCTTGAGACCTATATTGCTCTGAAGCAATTACGCAACCAGTATAAACCCAATAGCCGCAGAGAAAGAGCGTCAAACTGTACATTCCTACTACATCATTAATCCAATACTGAATCTAACAGCATGTGAGTCCTACTAGAGTTTGATTTGCTTCCTTCAGTACTCTGTGGGGTCGTACCTGCTTTCTCTATGTGACCGCGTTTAGAAGAAAAACTGCAAAGTTTGGTTACATGCCTACAGGTTTCTACTGTAGAGCACCACCTACGCAACTGTTTCTGTGAGCTATTCCGCTGGCGTACATTTTGCTTAACTGTTGCTGTGTCGATGCTCATCTTATGACTTGGTGCATCTGCCTAGCATGCACTGAATGTCTGTTGTCACTGCTTACCTCCAGTCCTGTGAGGCTACCTCTCAGGTCAGCTGTTGCCTCCGCTGCCATGGCAATATCCACTGCATCCTTGAAGCTCAGTAGATCCTTAAACAACAATGTGTGTTCAACTACCCTGTTTCTAACCCCGCACACTGGCCAGTCTCTTCACTTTCACTCCAAATTCATGAAGTTGCAATGCGTGCTCAAATGCAGTACACAGCTACTGTTTCACCCAGCTGATCACGCTTCAAGAACTTGTACGTTTCTACGATCTCACTAGGCTTTGGTTCAAAATGTTCCATGAGCTTAGTGAACACATCTGCTAGGGGCATTTTATCTGTAGCCTGTGGAGCTTACAGTGATGCCTAGTTTGAGAGGTCTGCCCCACAAACAGTGAAAAACACAGTGCTGTGACCCGTCTTACTATTATTCGGACCGTTGAGGTTATGTAGCGGTAAGTGCTCCGGATAGTTCAGTTTCTGTGTTAGTTAAATGTAGATTTGTTAATTTCAACCACTCATCAGTCAGGTTTAACTTGCATAGAGAAACTCAGATTCATCAATTGTTACATTTATTATCACAAGTTAATTTACATTCCACAACATACGGTACCGGTCATAGCTATTGCAGTTTGTCTTTAAATTCAATCAACTTTTAGAGCCACGCTTAGTTACCATGATCTTTCTGTCTGACTTGTATGCTTTAGGTTCAACCCAGTTATTTCTTAGAAATATTGATGAGAAAAACATTTATATATATAAATATCAAACTACTGGGATTTTCTTCCCTGTTTTTATCTTCGTAACACCCATCACCTCAATAGTGCATTGTAATTCAGATCAAAGTGTATGGCCATGCTCTTCTAGCCACACCAACACACTCGAGGCTTTCTCGCCCATCCACCAAAACACGTCCCTCCTCTTGCACCATCCCCGCATGACTATCACTTGCTTCATACTTCCATCACGCCCAACGACTTACCAAAGCTTTGACGGTAATGGTAGCTAAGGTATCCCTCGGCAGAGTGATAACAACAGAATCCCATAATTTACTAACAAAACTGCAAAATTACATTCAAATACATAATAAACGGTTTCAAAATTTGAATTTATAGTTTTTACATCAAAATACTAAAGAATATTAACACAAATACAGTAATTGGGGACAAAAGGTGCACAACAGCGGAACTACTTTCGTGGCACAATATCCCAAACAACCCCCCTGAGACGGCTGCCCAGTGTGCGTCAACAACCTACGTCATGAAAAAATTCCATGAAGTAAGCGATCAACCACAATGTCGGCGACAGAAATCCTACAGCCTGCAACACAAGAAGTTACTCACATCACCATGAAACATTTAATAAGCTACTAAAATTTGCCAAAACTCAAAAATTAAGACAAATACAAGAAAAAGTTATATCAACAAAAATAATTAAAATTTTACTGAGGTCAATTTAAAACCAAACAAGCCAGGAAAGTAACCAAATGACTCTACTTTAAAATTCCCAACTGTATTTTATATTTAAATTTTGAAAAGATTAATTTAACTTAACCATGTCGCCAACTACTAAGTATCTGAATCATGTTGTATCATCCCAAACATCTGATGAACCAATACTGAATAGGGCTTACAGCCTGTTATTAAATATTTAAATTTAAATAAAAAAAAATATATTTTATGTAGATTTAAATAAGGTGGGGAAGTGGCTGAACACTTCACAGTGCACTTTGACTTATTTATCATCGTCAATTTTATTAGCAATAAAATATAACTATATTCTTTCGCAGTAAGTTTTCCACGTGTTCCGACCTGGCACAAATTCTCCCATTACACCAACTGCCACCATTACTTGCAGTCACACCTGCAATAATATTGTGTTCAAACAATCACTGTTCTGATGCGAACATCTCAATATCTGTACTAGTTATATTAAATATCATCAGCAGATAGAAAACAAATTTTATGGTTTTTAACCCCTATAGGTGACAAATTTTGAAAAATCATAATTTCTTTTTTTAAGTAACTGCACAAGTATCCAAGTGATGTGGAAATCACGATGATAGCTTGTTCAGTCAAAACAAAATCAATCATACCTTAAAGATCACATATCACCCCTGTACAGTATTGAGAGTTCAAATATTCAAAAATCTTAAAACCTTTTTGTGGTCATTTATCTAATCATCTTCCTTAAGTAAAATTAAACTGAATATCTTGATTGGTTGAATGTGTCGACCTATAGAAGATTTATCTAAAACACTGAATTTCGAAAATTCCTTGATTCATATTTTAGTCTAATTTTCTGATGTATTCTGGACGTGAAAAACACGACAATTACCCGCTAGGTTAAAGACATCGATGATTAATCAAAAAAAAGTTTCATAATTTTTCACCCCTTTTCACCTCCTTAAGTGGAGAGTTTCGAAAATTCCTGAAATTATTTTTTGGGTATTTGAGTAAGAATCAGTCTTAAACAGAAATCACGTCGTTATATAAAAGATCAATGGGGTTGATGTATATTGAATGTTAATCGAAAACATATTTTGCCCTTTCTTTACCTCTTTGGGGGAGAATTCGGAAAATATATTTAAATGGTATTTTGGATATTTACTTAAGCATAAATCTAAAGCAAAGAGAACACTTTAATATCTCAATTGGTTTGATAGATATGGAGGAATAATCAAGAACACATTTCCCGTATTTTCACACCCTTAATTATGAAATGTTTAAACGTCATGGATTCCAGGGTTAGTCATTTGTATACGTAATCAACTGAAGTAAAATTCGTGACGATAGTGAACTGGATTTGAGCTATACAGATGCTTGATAAACACACATTTCCACCCTTTTTACTCTTTGGGAGTCAAATTTCGAAAAATCAAAAAACTGCTTTTTGTTATTTACATCAGCATCATTTTGAAGTAAAAAGCAACTCTGTATCCCGAAGGTTTTCGGTAGATATTTAATCGAAAAAACACACATCTTCTCGCCCCCTTAAAGGTTGAATTTCAAACAACCCTTAAATTGGTCAATGTGTTGTTTTTATAACTGACCCATTGAAATAAAAGTTACAATAGGCAGTTGGCTTAGAGCTATGTTGTTCCATGAAGTATGCTGTTGGAATTCAAAATTATATTTGCTTTAAATGTACAAAATACATTTGCTACTGTTCTTCCATGTCAGTGAAAACAAAACAACTGCCCAAACACAAAAGAAAACAATGTGTATAAAAAAAGCAAGTGAATAACATAATACTGTACAACTGTCTCTGAACGCACACAAAATTTTTTGCACACACAAAAAAAAAAAGTGTAACATGAAAAATCACTCGCTTTAATATCATTAACACCTCCATCCACAACAATGCCCACATAGAATAAAACTGAGATAGATACAGAACATTGCGTGAGAATTACATATGCATTAAAAACCCTATCAGTATGTTAACACAATACTACAAAACCCATAGGCTGATTAATTATCATGAGTATATAATAAATACCATCACTCATAACAAAACATAACAACTTGAGAGCTCTCAAACAATGAGTATATCAGGTACAATGGCATGCCAATAAAAAATATCTGTGGCCACGAAATAGAACACCAAACATGTAACAACACACGTAGGGCCCACACATGTAACCATACAACGACGACACTACATAGAACACAATAGGCACACAAACCAAACATGGACCAATAAAACCCCAACACACACACACACACACACACACACACACACTACACAAACGCACCGGTGCACAACACACTAAACAGTGAATCTAAAAGACTCTGGCATTGATCTACAACGTGGATGGCCCAGAGAAGATTGAGGTGCTCTTAACCAGTAATAACATCAGTTATCTTTGTTCAGAGGGTCAGGAGGGTGTTTTAAGTGAGAGACAAGAGCCTCCCTGACAATTCGACTGGAAACAGGGTCAGCCAATAAAACAGTATTATGGCCAAGGAGACGCACTATGTGAAACGGCTCAGCGTAGGGAAGAAGAAGTTTACTGCTGTGACCACCCACTCGGGATGGAAGCTGGAAAGACTTACAATGTACGGACTGTCCCACAGTGTAACCAGCAGCAGCCCGTCGAGCGTTGACTCACGCCTGCAGACGGTCACGAGCTTCGGCTTGGTTCCTCATCACCTCGGCATTCAGAAGCTCATGCTGAGTGTCCGACAAAGGCGCAGACGGAGACGGACATTGAGCAGAGGGTGAATCAGGTCTCGGCCCAACAGAACACGGGCCGGAGAATGTGTGGTGGTTTCATGAATTGTAGAATTGAAGCCCTTACACACAAGATCCAGGTCTTGATCCCATTCTCGTTGCTGCGCATAGTGTAGGGCAGCCAACGTCGCCTTCAAATTACGGTTGAACCTCTCGACATGGTTGCCACAGGGATAGTACAGGCTGGAAGTATAATGGTTGCTAGACCATCTGAAACACATGTCCTAGAAAGAAACCGAACAAAAGTACAAGGCATTTTCGGTGACCAAATTCACAGGAGGACCGAACACTGACCACACCCGTTCCGTCAAATGTCGCTCAATAATAGAACTTTTAATATTATGAATTGTAATTAGAATTACAAATTTACTATAGACGTTCAGGCAATCAAAACATACAAATTACCCTTTGTAGAAGAAACTACGGGCCAAAACACGTCACAGTGCAGGGTTTCCCAACAGAACGAGACCTGGTCCACAGAATACAAACCAACGTTGGAATTGCGTGCGGATTTCGCCCTAAGGCGAAGATCACATCGCCGCACAAATTTCTTTACAGCCTTGGCCATCTGTCGCCAACAGAAACGACCAACAAGTTTCCGCAGTGTACCTTTCCGACCCAAGTGACCACCAAACGGAGAAGCGTGAAAGTACATGAGCAACTCGGGACGACAAAAACGAGGCACCAACAGACGACAAAAACGGGGCACCGACAGACGACGAGAAGACCGGCGCCTACCTAAACTATACAGTAACCCATCAATCACTTGGTATGGAATGTCATCTCTACGTTCAATACAGCTCACAATATTCTGACATTCCTGGTTCTCTTTCTGGGCCTGAAGCAGCCAAACATAGAACTAGTTATGGGTCATCTGTGCCATCAGTTCCTCCTGGACACAATCATAATGCTTGGTTCAATACGTCCATGACAACGCATCCGCCACCACATTGTTAGCACTGGAGATATATGTGACCACAAAACAAAACATCTTCAGTTTGAACACCCATTGCCCAAGTTTCCCAAAACTATTAAGAGTGGCTCAATAACCACGACAAAGCCTGATTGTCGGTACACAGGTCAAACTCTGCAGAACTAAGAAACGTCTAAAATTTGCTTGTCCCACACACACAACGCCATCGCCTCCATCTCATTGGCGCTAAGTTTCAGTTCGGAATCGGACAAGGTCCGACTGGCAAAGGCTATCGGTGACACCTTGCCGTCTCGCCATTGACCGATAGTCGCACCTAAGGCAACACTGGCAGCATCGACATGTAGCACGAAACGGAGATCAAAATCGGCCAAATGTTAAGCCGGAGCCCCTGCCAAACCTGCTTTGATAGCATTAAAGCTGCACTCTTGCCATCACCCCAAACAAAGGGTGTATCCTTGTGCTTCAGACGATTAAGGGACCCTGCTAGTTTGGTAAAACTAGCAACAACCAGGCATAATAGCCCAACATACCAATAAACCTAGAGACGCTCTTAACGTTATTAGGGCGCGGAAAATTCACAACGGGCCGAATTCAGCTAGGATCCATCATCAACTGCCCATTGAATGAAATGTATCTCAGAAACTTAACCGAAGAAGTGGCCTACGTAACTTTAGAAGGATTGACGGTGAGACAGGCCGTTCTCAAACATCTCAAAACATCTCAAAACATCATGCAAATGACCCAGTTGATCACTGAACGAATCACTATACACAATAATGTCATCAATGTAATTGTACACGTATTAAAATTTGACAAGGGCCAACGCGTGATCGAGGATGCAAAACAGGGCCTGAGTCCTAAAGCACACCCCCATGGGAATGCGATTAAATTCGAACTGCGCCCATTATGTACGAAAATCAGTAAACTTCGGGCAGTCGGGGTACAACGAGCACTGGTGAAAACTATAATTCAGATCAATTATAGAAAACACCTTAGCCTTGCCTAGGTGTTGAGTGCAGAATCGACCGTAGGGGCTGGAAATAGGTATAAATTCACCTCAGTCATATCAGTGACCAAACGATGCCCTCCGTTAGCTTTCTTAACCAAGAAGGCCGGACAGGCATAATCCGACGTGGATGGCGATATCACACCCCTGAGCACCAGCTTGTCAACGATACCACGCAAAATATCCAGTTTTGGTGGATTATGGGAATAAAATGGCACACACACCGGTACATCATAGGTAACAGTGAACCGATAAGGCAGAACATCACAGCAACCAATGCGTAGAGTAATCACATTGCTAAAGTGAACTCATCTAGCAAAGACTGCACCACCAGAACATCAGAGGAAGCCACAGTAGCTACCCGACCTTAGGAGCGGAAGCACGACTGACACTAGATATTAAGGTGCACACATACTCTGGAGAAAACTTAAATATTAGCCAACGTGCATGCACATCCAAGATAGCATGAACATGGCTCAAAAATCCAAACCTAAAACAACATCAGCTACCAGATCTTCGAAAACCCAAAATCGAAATGTCAACTAAAATCTTCCGATTTTCACGCGCAACAGCGCGGATAGAGAACAACGCACAATGCCATTATTGGCCACGCATGCCATCATCAACGACACTTCAGATATCCGGGAGGATAGAAAGGCATTATCATGAAGCTGACAAGACAAAATACTACCACACACGAAGGAATGTGATGCGCTAGTATCCACTAACACAACCCAAAAAAATGGTTGGTGCATGCTACGTATAAATCACAGTGTTTGGCCTTCTTCGCACGCTTAAGGAGGACAGTGCTCAGTTTTCTGGACATGTAGCATGTAAATGTCCATTTTTCTTAAACCTAGGCATCACGCCGGACACTAGGAAAAGGCCAGACTGTAGACATATGCCCAAATCCTACGCAATTACAACATCTAACACTTCAGTCAAACTGCACACCTGATACACTGGGTAAAGCCGCATTTGACTCCACTGTCATAGCTGAAATGTGCGCCTGCACACGCGGGAAAGATTTGAAGAAAGGGTGCAAAACACCCGACGTTGATTTCTCCTTAGTATTCAACACTGGTGACGGAGCGTTGAAACTCTCATTCTAATTGTAACTCTCACTCGATCACGAGCCCCAAAGCCCTGAGCTCCCCTCGAAGGTATTGGGCCGGCTACAAACAAACCTATGGGAACGAGCCTTGGGCAAAAGATGATGAACAATAGAGCCCACTAACTTGCTCTCAGCCTGCTTCAGATTCATTGCACCGGCAAAACATTGGACATCCTGAATACATGAACGCACTGATTCTTCAGGATGCTGAAAATGATCAATACATCATTTTTTCATCAGCAATCAAGTACTAGAGGGATCGTACTCCAACAGGCACACTTTAAATACGTCATAACTGCCGTTGGCCCGCATGACGTCTCCCAAAATAGTCGCAGCGTGCCCTTCAACCCTAGATGACAAACACATCAAAAAGGAATACTCATCGTTGACGCGTTGCTAACTACTATACACACGATCAACCACGACCAGAAAACGCAACACATCATCTGGTTGCATGACTTGCAAAATGTCGATCACATTCAACCGCCCCGTTAACACGGTTTGCGATGCCGTCATCGGACCCTCATCAACGGACCCCATATCTGCTAATTGCAAATTGCCAACCACCCATAGTGAATTAACGTAGACAATGGCTTGTATGCACAATGCCGTTACATCCTCGCTATCCACAAACTCTACACCAAATTCACGTAAATATTGGCGCAATTCAAGGTATCCTAAACGAAATACAAAATCACTAACAACCGAACAGGCCATAATTACCAATTTTAAGTCAAATAATACAATGCACGCGGCCTGAAATGAACAACTAATGCACACCACACTGCAAAACCATGTTTGCTGCTCTCCACAACGGCATGACACACATCCACAAAACAATAATTCAGCAAAACAGATCAAACACAACACAATTAGGGAATCAGACCCGAGCAGAGTCGCACAGGAATTGTGCACACCAAGGCACCACACAGATGGGGCACACTAAACACACCGCCATCAAACGGGTCTGACCCAAGGAAGGGTACTCAAACACCTGACTCACATTAATACACTTAAACCACACCCGGTAAGTGCCACACAGTGAGGAAAATAACAATATCGACTCTCGCAGGTACGATGCTTGTGTGTCCAATAAAATTTACAATTTACAAACGTGTGAGCATGCACGAATCAAACAGAGCAAGTTAAACTACAAAGCTGACAAGTGAGGTTGTCAGTTATTAGTCAAGAAACATTGAAGCAAAAATTACTGATTACAAATTACGTACCAAGATTAATATTTCCTTTCTCTCATGCCACATCGACACTTCACCGGTTGTGAATAACCATTGACGAAAAGGAACCAAAGCAAAGTAACGCAAACAGAAGAGAGGGTGAATCTCCAAAGCAAGAGACTCAACAAAAGAGAATTAACGTGAACTCACCGAAAGAACATGCAAGCCGCCCGAGCGTCGAAGTGGCAGAGAAGAAGAGGCGACCATTCTAAGGCGGAGGCGGGACCGGGACTTCCGGAGCCTGACGACCGAGAGCCAGGTGAAGGTAAGAGAAAAAGAGAGGGGGGGTAGCGAGGCAAAAGGGGAGGGGAGGCGACGGATAGTTCCGAAGATGCTCGAACTGGGCCGACGGAGGCAGTTGCGCACTTTAAACGAGAAACAAAGTCTGATGTCACAATGTCTCATACATGGCCGCTCTCAATACACTCGGTTATTACGCACGGGAATCCAGAGAGCTCACAAGGTGCACAGATATTGTAGTAGAAAGTACATAGAACATGGCATCACGACGATAGCCAAGGAAGGCGTACTAACCCAGCACACAGTATAATATGTGCTCGTGTGATATACATGGTGAGATTACCTTAACATAGTGACGTCACTCTTGCGGCAGAGAACAAGAGCATGTGGAGGAAACCCTTGGCAGCAGTTTCTCTTGTTAAGGCTCTCTGAAAAGCCTCTTGTTATCTACACTTAGTCACTTTTACACATCACACGATTTCATTAAAACAGCTATCTCACACAGTCACTCTGTCAGACCTTCCGGTCAGCTTTCTTCTAACAGAGAGGGTGGGTTCACACTACAGTACTTAGATGTTTACCACATAGTGAGCCATCTGGCTTGGTATCACCTTCTCTTAAACTGCGGTGGCAGGCCTGTTGTTTGGACGGCTTTGCTGTGAACAACTCTTGACGACCTCAGACTCACTGTGTTTGCAGGCATTTTTATAATATACTGTATCATTAATAGCATACATTTAATTATTATTTATCTCTGTATTATGTATCTCTTATACAGAACTTATTTGCAATTTTTTATTTTTTGATTTTATACATTATGTTAAGAGAGAGAGAGAGAGAGAGAGAGAGAGTATTTGAACAGTGACTACAAACAGCCCAAGATAATAGATAGGTCAAATATTGTTTACCCTTCAAGGAACGAACGAATCAGCTACCGGGTTGTCATTATATCAGGCAATGAAGATGCGCTGTCTGGCTGGTATTTCATATTATGCTATTTTTAGATATATTTGAAAAATTTAGTACTGTTATTAAAATAATTGCTATAGATTTTTCTGTAAACTAATACAGTATCAAACAACACTGTAAAGTGGGGGTATGTTTCAATATCACAAATGATTTTATTTTGAACACGCCGTATTCTGAGAAAATACGTAATCATATTTTTGTTACGTTCTTAGCAGCATTTTTAAAAACATTTCGTGTGAACATTTGGTGGGTGTTTATAAATTATAGCTTATAGTGACCACATGTTCCTTGAAGTGTTAGCTACAATATGGATTGATGGTTAAGTAAACAACAAGTGCTTATGAGTTATGTTCGATTTCAATATTGTTTTTATTTCTAGATAATACAGTAACTGATGTTGAATTCCTCAGAGTTCGCTGCTCCACGTGTTCCTTGGAGAGCTGCCTCTGCTTAGTGGCACCTTCTCGACAGACAACACCATCTCATATGCCTCTCAAGAACCCTGGCTGTTTGTGGGCTCTGTCAGACAGAACATTTTGTTTGGCGAGCCCTACGACAGAACCAAGTATGAGGAGGTGGTCCGTGTGTGCGCTCTCCTCAGGGACTTTGAGTTACTTCCTCACGGCGACAAGACTATCATAGGGGAGAGAGGTGTGTCCCTCAGTGGCGGGCAGAGGGCAAGAATCAATCTGGCGAGGTAAATATTGATGTAGATGTGTTTGCTTTAAGTTCAGTCCCAGCAATTATTTTTATAAATGTGTGTCTGAAAACAGCTAAATTACTTATCTTACTAATTATACGTACTTTAAATTATTAGCTGAATTAGCAAATTTTGCATTTCAACTTTTGTGTAAAAAAATATCTCATCTTACTGTGGTCTTACTAACTCAATGAGTACCAATCTTTTCGATATTAATGCTATTGCCGGTTTCATTCTCAAGATATACTTCTTAGAAGTACAGTACATAGTCAGAAGCTGGTGTACGTCCGCCACGTAACCCACATGCTATTAACCAGTGTCTGACCTCCCTGAGCATCACATGATATGCCTTGGTGAAAGATGAGTGCTCTAGCCCATTTGTCAAGGGGTTAAATTACCATATTAAATGTCTACAACTTTTAAGCAGTCATTCTGTAATTCTATGTTTATTTTGTGTTGACTTTCTTTAAGTTGCAGCAAATATTGGGCTAAAATATTTTAATTTTTTTCTGATTGTTGTGCCGTATCAAATACGACACAACGTAAATAATATGCTTATTAATTTTTTTTTATGTTTCCTAAATTCAGGCAAATTATTTTTTAATTTTTTGCATTATGGTCTTCATGGTGCCTTTCAGATGGGTGTTAGAAAGACCGGGTGGAATGTGGTTCCATTTTTGAAGGCCATATATTTTGTGTTCAAGACTCACCTGCTCGACGATCAGACTTGAGACAAGTTACAAATTGCAGTGTTCTTCCAATCAAATTGTGTGATTGTCAGTGGTTGGAAAACGTGCCAATTTGTGAGAAGCAATACAAATTTTTCCTCGCTTAAAAAAAATTGTAAATATGAGTAAATTACCTACTACATATTCTGTAGAGAAAGTAAAGGAGGGATCCTTTGCTACTAGCTAAGCTGAATTTTTCTGAAAATGGCTTCTTCACTTGAACAATTTTTAAGGGAAGTTCCAAACATCAAAACCAAGACAACTGCACATCATCTTATCAGTAATAATTTGGATGATGTAAGTCAGGGACTTTCACTCTCAAAGTTGAAAATTGAGTTTGCTGTGAAGCATGATTTAGGCTTGGTTGATGTGAATGCACTTCAGAAACAAGGGTTCTTAATGGAATGCAAAACGTGTATGGTTCAGACAGCCAAGACACTTGTTGAACGTAGCCCAATAAAATACAAACTGATTGAAGCTGCTTCTTGTTTGGACCGTAAACAATTGTTGGATAAACAAGAAGAGTTTAGAACAAGTGTGGATACAAGTTTGCAAGTTCTCTTGTCTGCCAAGAACCTAACTGCTCTTCAGACTGATGAAGCTAGTGTCCAGTTTACCATATTTGTTACTAATATCAATTCTGACTAACTTGCGTAATTTCATGTGCAGAATAACAGATTGGACACTTTTTTTGCAGATATGTTGTGGGAAAAAAAGTTCAAAGATTTATGGCTTGCACGGAAAATTATATTAATTCTCTCACATTGTAATGCTTTTGTGTAATCTGATTCTCCATCAATAAGGAAATGCTTGTTGAAAACCTCCATGAGGAATCTTTGATTGGCAGACGACGAGTTTGGGATGGAATTAGTAATGCAGGTGATGAAAATTGTATTCAGTTAGATCAGGAAATAATAAACTACCGTATTTACTCCCATAATGGCAGCACCATTATTTTGAAAGGCCTAAAGCAGTATTTTAAAAACTCCGAATAATGGCCGCACCCCATATTTTTCACGTTTACCAAGGGATCAGGTTTTGCTGTGGACTTCGGCGAGAAAACATCTTAGCCAGAATGGCAAAAATGTGATCTCCAAAACGCGACAGTTGCAAATGTTCGTCGATCGGAAGCGCGGCGCGCCGGCACGCATGACTAGATCCTTCGTTTTTCGTGCCTATAAGACGTGGCGGCAGAACCGAGCATCTAGGTACCAGACACGATGAGTCACGCTCGCTTGTTGATGCGCTGTTGCCACGCTCGCTGGTTTTCGCGCTGTTGACACGATGAGTCGCGCTCGCTGGTTGATGATGCTCTGTTGATAAAAATAACGGCGTCTGGAGAGTTGTGACGTTTTAAGCGTGAATCAGATTTGTTTACAAACTACTTCATGGGAAATAATAGCGTACATGTAATGGACAAATGTAAACGTCTTATGCGGGATAATTTCAAACGACTTTAATTGAGTGACGCACATGAATGGACTAACAAGATTTTATAGTCTCTTAATTTCTCCATGTTTACTGTACTATACACCGACAAAATCTTTTTCTTTATTTTTGGAGAAATGGTCACGCTATGGTCGAGTAAATATAGAAAAAAAATGTAAATTTGTTATATTCTACAACATGCAAAATTTAGAAGGTAATTTTTTTGAAAACCCCTCATAATGGCCGCACCCCATTTTTTGGGCCTAAAATTTGGTCAAAAATATGCGGTGATTACGCGAGTAAATACATGCTAGAGGAGGTGCTTCTGGGGTACTGAGGTGCCCTGGAGCAAAAACTTAAAAATGAGGATGAGGACAAGAACTGAGGCAGATATTATGAGGAGGAAAAAAATGTAAGACTGTAGAAATTAAAGAGCTGCTAAATAAGAAACTGGAAATAGATAAACAAACGGGGGAGTTAGATGTGTAAATTAAAAAAATTAAGAAAAATATGTGAGGGGCTTAAAGGATGACCATTTTTATGTTTTGTGCTGTAAAGTTAATTTTCTGTAATTTTTTTTCTTATTTATGACAGCCACCATATTTTTAAAGATACTTTTTAGACCTAAAGGTAACTTTGTGACCAATTCAAGTGAATGTACAGTGAATATGCAAGGTACCTAAACAATTTTTTCCTATGCAGCAGAAGTGAGATACAGTAACATTATTTAGTGTTATTATCCATATTAAGGGGGTACTAGATGGAAAAATTTATTATTTCAAACCTTTTTGTATTTGTACGAGATATGGTTTGTTTTGTAGACAATAGACATATACAGTATTGTAACTATTATACTTTTACTGTAATGCAGTGGTTCCCAAACTGGGGTTCGCAGGCTGTTTCGAGAGGGGTCGGCGACATGCTTCCAAAATAAGTTTAAAAAATAGAAAAATACTCGATAAAACTGATAAATGTAAAAATTAAGATCTAATCAAATGACTGAACTTAAAATGTAAATTAATACTAATTACTGAGACAACAAATATGTGCGTAAATATAATTTGTTTAAATGAAGGAGGTCGCAGTTTAAAGTTGTACCCAAAAGGGGGTCACAAGACCAAAAACTTTGGGAACCACTGCTGTAATGAAACATGTTTGGCTTTCATAGTTTATGTATAATGGCATGTCAAAGTACAAATTTGCATAAAGTGGTTTTATGCTTTAAATAAAAACCAACTGACTTACCAAACTGAAATATTCACACTGAATACGTAATTAAGATATAGGCTACAAGGTCTCCTATGTAAAAACAACAAATAAAATACTTTTGCATTTTTAAAACGTTATTGAAGTTTTAAGTTTTAATTTCAAATTTCAAAATTGTTTTGAATACAAAATTTTTAATTATTTTGTGGTTATATAGGATAACTTGTAGTGTATGACGTCGTTATTAAGTGTGAATTTTTTCAGTTAAATAAGTTAGTAGGTTTTCTTTTGAATCATAAAACAGATTTATGAAAATTTGGACTTGATGTTCTATTTATAAAAAAAAAAAAATAGCCACAATGTATGTCTACAAAACAAACCATATCTTGCACAAATATAAAAATGTTTAAAACAAATTTCAGTCATGCGCCCCCTTAAAGCAGGTAAATGAAATAGTTTTGCTTCCAATATCGTTATGTTCATAGCATAGATATGCGTGTACAATATGTAAAATTATTCTTTTTGTAATTAATTTAATGCATTTTTTAATTTTTTTACATATAGGGAAAATTTATTATAGGACAGAAAAAACAGGGATAACTGAGGGAAATTTACTGAAACCAGTTGGTGGTATTTTTTTTTATTTTTTATTTTTTTTTATTTATTTAAGTATTCTTGAGGTCCCAGTGAGTCAGAGATGACTCATTAGTAGGGACAGTACATACATACATTACAGTGATGGCAGTTCTTACATTCACTCTTACAACGGTGCTTGTCATTTACATACTTATTTCTAAACAAGATAAAACTAAATGCTACAATTTTACACTAAAGTTTACATCAATTCATCAACCTAGATTAAACAAGACTCATTATCTTTGTGTAGGCTTTTTTATGATACTGAATTGTTCCCATATATACTTCCTCAGCCGATTTTTGAAGAT
>PNEQ01004257.1:0-13586 GCA_003012365.1 Medauroidea extradentata
AGAGAGAGAGAGAGAGAGAGAGAGAGAGAGAGAGAGAGAGAGAGACACACAGCAAACCCTAGATAATTCTGACTAAAAGGGGGGAAGCTGTCCGAGTTACGATATTTGTCCGTGTTATTGAGGGGTGTCAAAGAGATACAGTAGATTACGGGGCTGAGTTAGAGGTTCCCTGCAGAATTTTAAATTTTTAAATAATTTTTATGTTTGTACAATGTATGTTTTACTTTATAGACATGTACTGTGACTATGCTGGTATGTTTTTGCTGTAAACTATTTGTGATGTAGCTTGTGGTAGTTCAGCCAGGGGTAACAAATAAATAATTAAGAAAACGAAAGAAAGTGATCCAAGCAATTTGAAAATCGGATAATGATTAGAGACAGGAAAAATTCACAGATTCACTGACTTAACGTACTAGCCTCAAAGAATATCTGCATACTCAAGGCTGCTCGATAACACAGTAATTTCACATGTTTGGGCCTGTGTTTAAATGCTTCTGTATTACTGGTTCAGCATCCTCTAGCAAGTGTAAACAAAGTCAAGAGTCAATCGCTAAAGTGATACGAACTTAAAGGTGTTCTATTAATACACACGCAGTGGTAGATACAGCCATACAAGACTTGTGGGGGAGGGGGGTGCTGTGGCTGAATGTATTATTATGTGTATATGTATGACTCCAGGTAAATAAAGTAAATTTGTATGACTTGTCTCTACAAGTGGTGTCCAGACGTGTTGTTGAGTGGGGAGGGAAGGGAGGGTGCGTTAGGAAGTGAGAGAGCGAGCGAACGCCTGTGAGCGTGAGGGGAGGAAACGCTGACTCGAGGCGGACGACCGAGTATTTCCGATGATACCCGAATGATTGCACTGTGTCAGCGGCTAGACACTTCTCAGCAGCTGTCCTAGTCTGCGCGTCAGCCAGCTCTGCTTTGAGACCGAATGAAAGATAATAGCGGGCGTGCACTGTGACGTTACGTTATCGCTCAGTTAAAATATTAAAGTTACATGTCAATGTGTAAAATATTTTGTTTAGGACAAAGAAAATGTAACGACATGGCCCCCACTTAAAAGTGTAGTATTAGTTAACAGCATAGTCATAGCGGTTGTACAAGCAAACTTTTAAATTTATTAAAGAGTACACAAGGAAAAAAAAATCACGAAAAAACTACAAGTAAACTAGTAAAAAACTTACCAGATATAATATCCAACAAACGTGATAAATTAGGCAGATCATTTGTTTACTATTATCACTGCGTTGACGGGACACAACAAACACACAATTAAAAAAAAAAAAAGTCTGACACATTAAAGGGCCGAACAACTGTTTCCTATTTTTTTTTAAAAGTCCATATCGTAAGCCTTAGTTTTTTTACGTTTGCATTGCGTCCTTCCTTCTGCATTGCATTAACGACCTCGTCCCTCATCTTTAAGATCGTAATGTTGATTTCGGGATGCCGAATTCCCGCGCAATCTCCGACTTCGGCTTCTGTGTCGATTCCAATTCCCTGATTATTTCATACTTCTTCAGAAGCGGCAAGCCGACTCGCTTTCCACTCATTATGGAAATATCGAAAGCCCGTATGAAGTTTTGAAAAATGTACGGGTCGTCAAAAATCGTTTACAGATTCAAGCCTAATAATCGTAACCAAATCGAAAGCCAAAATAACTGTGTGGGTCGTCAATAATCGTTTACAAACTCAAACCAAATAAATTACCAAATTGAAATCGTAAAAATCAAAGCGTAATAAGTCGTCATAAATCGTAAAACAACAAGAGATATCCAAAAGTCGCGCAATAAAGTCGTTATAATAGAGCAAACAGAGAGCGTGCAGCGTATCTAACAGCAAGCGAGAGAACCCCGGACACGTGAATAAAGGTGGAGAATGCCTAGCGCGCCGGGTATTCACGTGAGGGGAAAGGAAGATAAAAGTACCGTTATGGCTGGAGAGAAGAAGGATGAGTCACAGCTTGCCGCATAGAGTGGAGTACAGTTCTCACTACTAGAAACGCAACACGGCGCGCCAAAACCTTTTTTTGCCAATTTCCTTGAAATTTGAAATAAAAAAAAAATTCAAAAATCACGGTTTCCCAAAAACTGGTCGTTATAGACAGGTGGTCGTTATAAAATGGGTCATTATAAAGAGGTTTTACTGTATTGTATGCTTTTTAACCAAAAAATAACTTACTTAAAAATTAAAATAATTTTATTTTTTGAAATTCTGTCCGAGTTATCCGAAGTCTGGGACATCGAGGTCCGGGTTATCGAGGGTTCACTGTACGCACACCCACCCACACCCACCTACATCCACCCACACACATGCATGCACACATGCGCGCACGCGCACACACACACGCACTTTTTTTTCCCCATGTGGAAAAACCATAAAAGATCATAAAGAAGATAACTTTTTTGTCTTGAAAAATAAAACAAAAATAAGGGGTCAGCCTAGAACCAGGTTGCACTACTCTCACAAATATCTTCAATTTTAAATTTCCCGCAACACACTAGTTCGCTCCAAGGCCGCTAAAGCGACCAACCACGCTTCCACCGCCACTATTACATAATGTGCCTGACATCTCGCAGCCTGATGAAGATGGCCTAAGCAAGCAAAACGTCGCGCCAACCGTGCACTCATGCCAACAATGTGTTAACATATTTCATTACTGCTGAAAAAAACTAGCCAGAAATTTCAGTAAGTAATGTCATCTATATTTAAAAACACCTCTTAGTGAAGAGTCACTGAGCAAGATGCACTCACTGCCTACATAGGATGCTAATTTTGACGTTGATTTAATAAACTCTTCTACAGGTAACATCTAACTAAAATCAAAATGATACGCATGCAAGCAATGCATTTAACATATTTTGTCACAT
The DNA here is from genome assembly GCA_003012365.1 of Medauroidea extradentata. Taxonomy (NCBI): domain Eukaryota; kingdom Metazoa; phylum Arthropoda; class Insecta; order Phasmatodea; family Phasmatidae; genus Medauroidea; species Medauroidea extradentata. Next base: position 2,871 of record PNEQ01004257.1, read on the forward strand.
ACAATTTGGTAGTGTAGGTAAGTTACTAATACTGGAAATGAAAATACTGTTAATGGGAAGTTTCGCAGCACAGGCACCTAAGTAAACACTTGAGGAGAACATCTAAAAAATGTCCAAGATCCAATTTTTCTTTATCATTGGATTTACATAGTTGTGCATTTTAAAATATTTTGCAACTCTATCACATATTCAGACAGTAATAGTTGGCTTTTGGACAGGAATAGAAAGTACTTCACTCAGATAAGCAAATGTTCCCACGAACTCGTTTCACTTCTCCACGATTTTCAATTTTTGTTCCAGAACAGTTTCAGGTATTTCTTTTTCCATTGCACTAAATTTCTATAATTATTTGAACACATTCCACAACAATTAAAAATGTTTTAAAACACAACTGTTTATAAACAAAAAAACAAAACCTTTTCAAACACACATTACAAAATGTTAGGTTACAGTTGTCATAATTTGAGATTAGGTATAAACAAAGACAAAATGAATTCTCGTCACGAGCTCAATGTTGGCAACGGCAAATCCCTTGCAGCCATTCTGAAATTATTTTGTTGTGGGCGCAAGCATTACTAGCGATCTACTGGGCTTTGCACGCGATCACAGACTTAGATTGTGATGTGTTTCTTCTCTGGTCTGTTTCCAAACGAGTTTAGAGAACCTTTCTTCATTATCTGTGACTCTGAGATATAATATTTTTTCATCACTGGGCGGAGAAGAATGTTAACAGCGGAAAAAATAAGATTTTGGTAGTATGATGTGTTGGAAAACTAAACACTACGCTAAATGGCAACCAAACCAGACCTGAAGAAAAAAATGTGAATTGTAGAAGACGTTAATAAGAGGAATCCATGTAGTTGTTTCATTTCATTTTAAGGCTATCCTACACACTCGACAAAGTCATGCGTGGCATAATGTAGCGATTCGCACTTCCGCGCAAAATGTGTCGTCCTTTTCGTGTGTGTGTAGCTGTCAACCTCCATGAATACTCTGCGAGTACATGTTTCTATTTAATTTTAGATGTAATTAGTGCCTAGCTGCCTTTCTTTCCCTGTACCAAATACTACACACTCCAACAGTAATAGTGGATTCCCCCATACCTTTGCGGCAATTATGAACTACTGTTTCTGAAAATGTGTCGGAACTTGCAGCCCTAGAGTTACCAGTTCATGACAGGGATATACTTCTCCTTTCAACACTGTCGGAGACACTTAATATAGAATTGCAGACACTGGGATACGTCATAGCCATGTGGTAATCCTACTCTGACTAGATTTTTTAAAAATGTTTTTGGAAAAGATTTTTGGCATACGAAACAGTTAATTTGTCTCAATTGATTGTGCCCACTTATAGATTCAAGGATATGTCAGTGAGCATTTCTAAGTCACTGTCCAGTTATATTGCTACAATTTTATGGAGAAGCCAAGCAGTATGAAGAGTTTGCTCTGTAGTGGGTCCCACATCCTGCACAAATGCCATAAATTCCTCTCAAAGACCTCTAAGGAACTATTTGTACTAGCTAAGGAACACAAACTGTTCTTTAACAGTGTAAAGGTCATTCGGGATAAAGTGAGCACCAAAGATTTAACCCTTGAAAAATCTGCTAGCCAATACTTCTTTTAATCCAGCATCACCACCATTTTTTGCTGTATGGTTGGCAGCAAATTATCAAATGTAGTTCCCTGTATTATTTACTGAAACATACCTAAACCGAAAAAAAAAATCAATTGAAAACTATAAATTTGTAATTCATGTGATTGATAAACTGTTTTTACTAAACTATGTATTGTAAGTTCTTACAGACAGTCAAATTTTGCATTCATGTGCAAGCGAAAAGAAACTTATAACAAGAGAGGTTCATACATTTTCCGTTAACCGCACGTGTGTGCACATCTGCAATAAACACACAGATAGCATGAATTTCATAGTTTGACCAAGAGAAAGTGTAAGTGAACCTCGTTACTAAAAATAAGTTTATGTAACGCATCAACATATTTTACAATAGAAAATGCGTTAATTTTATCACACGTGCTAAAGAATCTGAATAAAATGTAGGCCTGTACGATTCTTTAACTGTATAACATTGTAAGATAGTGCTTGAACTGTTACGATTAATGATTGCTTGACATTTTGTTTGGATCATGTGTACTTTTCCATCTGTTTAACAACTTTCATGTTCTTTGTTTGTACGCAGAAAATTATTTTGAAGTTTGTTAGTGACAAGTCAACAGCAATGTTGTTTTCTAAATCAGACGTGGAACATATTGAATGAAATTACCTACTTACATGTTTCATAATTATATTATAATGTGTCTTAGGCCTGAACCTTGGCTCATAACAAAACAAACTGTGCACTTTGTTACTATTTCAGAAAAATAAACACACACAATGAGTTTTTTTTTTGAGAGAGTTATTAATGCATATTTGTAGCATTTGGAATGTTTGTTTGGTCAAATATGGTATTCAAGATAAACTGGGAAGATATGTGTAGGCCTACTTCACATGCAAGACATTGTGGGGATATTATTCGCAAATGTTTTTTAAAGACATTTACCAATGCTGCCACTACAACAATACTGTCTACATTTAAACGAGCTAAACTTTATAATAGGTGTTTTCCATGCTAAATGCTTGATATTTTTTCTGCAAACCATGGACAAATTATTCAGGAGGAATCACAGAGGGAGTACAGTACATAAACACAATAGGTGATGTGCAGAAAGCTACTGTACCATAAGAGGGCGTGGTACATAATCCAACGTTAAAAGCATGAATCTATTATTATAGGTTTCTTGAAGCCAATTTGCGAAAATTAAACAATAACAGTCCTAGACAATATTTTTAGCCAACGTTTTAAACAAAATTGTTTCCAGTGTTATGAGCTTCTGAGGCACAATCTTGGCGCCGGAACCTCATGCATTTAACTGCGGCACAAGAGATCACACATAACGAATTAGTAAATCTGAAATAATATTTACTCGTTTAGTTGGCTAATACCATTATCTAGGACTGTCATTGAGTATTTTATCCATATCGGCTTTGCAAAAGCGTAGAAACAAACCGGTTTTGAACGTTTATTTATCTACCACACACTCTTAAATAGAAGATACTACATAGATGTTTATAACAACCTAGGTATTAACAGTAGCTGTTACTGATCACTTGTGTGTTTAATGAGTAGATATTGCTGATAACATTTTTCCGAGCAGTGTAATGTATACACAACATTTTACAGACCACTTAAACTAATGCATGTGGAAATGTTTATGTTTACATGCAGAGGTATGATACAAACTGACTGAAAATAAGAATTTATTAGGGTTTTTTGAGTGCTCACTTCAACCTGAACCACCTATGCAAACATTACACTGGTCCAAAGACTGCCAGTCAAAAACATCTTGCTGCCACTGTAATGCTCGCTATTAGTCCTTACATTTTCTTTCGAGTTCTGTAGCTGAAGAGCAGGGTTCAAATTCTGCATATACGTATGTTGGAACAGTCAGTGTCAGCTGAGACTAGCAGTTCTGTTAACATGACAATGGCGGGAAAGGCCGCTAGGCTACTAATTACAATTAAAACAGAAAGAACTGTGCACAAGTACTCACAGGATAGTACTTGCAGATAGAAACACATACACACAGGACAAACACATTTCTCCGCAGACGCGCAGTCACAACGTTTTGCAGACTACTCTGCTTCATTAGGTGACTGGAGGCACACTGTCAATATGCTAACCTTACTTTCCGGAAAATCCAAAACAATCATGCTGTCCACTGCTGTAACAGACGTGCAGGATTCCTGTGGCACCTTCCAACCAGTCAAGAATGCTCCTTGATTTTGGCAGCCAGACGAACTTCATTACAGGAAAACTGTTTGACATGACTGGGTCTCTACTGTATAGAAGCTGGATTGCACCTCCAATGAATGTTACTCACGTCACATCCTTCTGTACGTTGAAGTCATGCAGACAAGAGTCTAGGTTCTTGCCTGAAGTACTGGTCCTTCTACACATTACAGGAGTTGTACCCTCACTCGTTCTTAAATCAGACCAGTGGCATCACATTCATCCACTTAAGCTGGCAGACCCCACGTACGCCAAACCAGGTACAAATGACATGTTGATTGGAGCAGAGTTGTTCCCTCAATTATTGACAGGAGTACATATATTTGGTACTCTTGGGTCACATGTTGCCCTTGAAATTATTATCAGATGGATGTGTATGAGATGGGCTCAAAAAACAGCACCTACAATTGCCGAGTTCTCTGCAATGACCTAGTCTGTGCCCTCTGTATTGAAAGGTTTTACATTAGAAAATGTTGTGGAATGACTGTGGGAGTTTGATGAACCAGTGACAAAACCACCTATTGCACCAGATGATGTAACTTGTGAGAAGCTTTTTAAACTGGGATACGAACAAAATGCAGCTGAAGGTACAGTGTGCCACTGTGATTTAAAACATCGTGCCTGGAACTTGGTGAGTCAAGTTCTTTCACACATAATCTTCTCAATGTTCTCAAGCAATGACTGAATATGGACCCAAAACTCAAGACTCATACAAAATATTCATGAGAGATTATATTTCTGCTAGTGACATGAGCTTGGTTGAAGAATCCAGCCTTCCTGCAGGCAAAACCTATTTCATACAGCACCACTGTGTTCAAAGGCAAGAAGGCCCAACCATGAAGCTGAGCGTCTTTGATGCCTCTAAAAAAAAAACAGTATCTGGGACCTTGCTCAATAAAGTGCTCTTTACAAGACCCAAATTACATAAACAATATTGTGGACGTGCTACTGAACTTTTGCGTGCACCACAATGTTTTCACAGCAGATATCAAACAATTTTATATATCACCAAATTACACAACCAGGACACAGATTATACCTATGAATCTACTAGATGGAGTCCAAAGATGATCCAATGGAGTTTTACTACTCGAATACTGTAACATACAGAGTTTACCTTGCTCTCCGTACCTTACGACTATTATGTGAGTAGTAAATGGACTGTAAACAACACAGTTGCTAGGATGGAACATCTACACAACGACAAACAGTGAGGCTACCCGATAGCAATGCTCACCGCCATGATGTTCTCTGAGATACTGGCATCCTGCCAGACGCTCAAAGTTGCCAACTGTTTACAGGATGCTGCTAGATTACTGCTGCCAACTTAAATCCCACGAGTCGGCAGAGCGGGATATTCACAAAGGTACTTCTCTAATTGCCTTAACTCACTAACAGACGAAATATACACAATATATACAGTCTTACCTATGACAGCTGGCTGAAGACGAGCAAACTTCATTCTCAGCAGCATATATGGGCACTGCTAGTAGATACATACTGTAAATATGTAGACGATGTGGTTTGTGGTGCTAGTGATATCTCTACTACATGGAACTAGAACAATAGCATTAAAAGTTCTTATTGCGAGGTGGTTTTGAACTGCGGAAGTTTGCCAATAACTGCCCAGCACTGCTGGAAGACCTGCTCCCTGAAGACTTACAACAACTCTTGGAAGACTTCTCAATTGATGAAGATCAGTAAATAATGGTTCTAGGACTTCAGTGAAATCCAGGGACTAACACATTCTCCTTTATTTTCATAATTTTTTTACAGCTGCGACTTAATAATTTACTGTAAACACTTATTTTATTGCTGAATTATAATGAACATACAGTATTTTAAAATAAACTTTCCTGCTTGCTACTTGCGACATGTTCAATTTTTCAATTTTATTCTTTTTAAATTACACTAGAACACCAAATAAACCAAAAGCCACGGAACCCGAAAATGCTTATTCTAAATTGATGTTTTATTAAGTATGACTTCACCAACTCCCCCAAAACTTAAATCCACAGGCATGATTCGTCAGAATTTAAGGTAATTGTAAAAAGTCTGTCGCCTTAAAACAATCACACAAAACTCATTTACCGTCAACAGGTAAGCCACAGACATGAAAGAAAAAAACCTGGCGAAAAAAACTTCAAAAACTTCCAGTGAAATGCTTGGAGAACGTGCGCATGGTGAGTAAGGACGCCCATGCACCATCAACATGTGAGAAGTGATGACTAACATTGCCGAGCCATCCATTTTTCTATCTCTCTCCCGCCTGCTCCACCAACAAATTTCAGGAAATTCCCATAAAAAATGGTAAAAAAAAAAATAAATAAAATAAAAAATAAAAAAAGTAACTAAAACTGAGTTAAAAGTTTGAGAGACAACTGTAAACTAATAATTAAATACGTGTGGCCGAGGCCACTAAAACTAGGCAACCACGCTCGTGAAACCAACTCGTTGGTCTGCTCGCTATCTTACACTTGTGTTTTTTAGTATCAGAGAAACAAATCATTTACGTTTACGGAAGTAAAAACGTTTTAATAGGTCTGCATAAATATAATTACAATTTTTTTTATAAATTCACTGGTTTTATCACGGGACGTGACAATGAATAATCCCTCTGGACACCACTGTCTTCCAGTAATAGAATTAATCAATAGAGCACTACAGCGCATTCTAACCGAGACGCAAAGCACTATCTGTGAATTAGTTTCTGTGCTGTCCACTGCCGCGCTGTAGACTGGTAACCTAGATGATCACTCACTCGCCAGCTGTTAGAATGAGTATCTAGGCGCGTGCTTGTTATGTAAAACAGCGTCGTTTGCTCGGACTTGCGTGCTTACCTCAAAGTCACTCCAGCAGCCAAAGTTTCAAAAAATTTTAACAATTTTTTTTTTTGTTTTTGACGGATGTTTTACGAGTGAGTGGTAGATAAATAAACGCTGAAATCATCAATTAATTTCTACACTTTTTTCGAAGCCCATTTTATCGAAGTCACTAAGTTACTGTATTTAATACAATTTTTTTATTTTTTGAAGGTTCCTAAAAATACTTTAATTAAATCACTATTTTTGTTATTCCAGAGTTTGTTAAATTGGGACTCTACTGTATTACAATTAAAATTTTTTTTTAACGGGGATTGAAAATACTGTCGTGGTTGCATTCTTGTTGTAGTAGCCAATGTCATAGTTGTGAGGCTCAACAGTACATTCTCTTCATCATCTATGACTTTGACATCTTGTGTTTATATTATCAACATGTGCCAGGTGGAAAACAATGTAAATGGCGGGAAAAATATGATTATTGTAACGTCATATGTGGGAAAAGTTAACATTACACTATTTAGAAACCAAACAGGAACTGATGAAAATAATGTGTATTGGAAAACATAAATACAGTGGAATCTCATTACTACGAGTATAAGATATTACGAGACGTTCGTAATTACGAGTGTTTTGTAATGCACAGTCAGTTTGTGTATGCAGTTTATTGTATAAATGTTCAGTATTTACGAGTGGTATCGTCATGAGCACATTCGTAGATACGGGAGATTCACAAGCAACAATCATCGACATACCGCACAGAATGATTTGGTTTAATCACAAGTAAACATAATAAATACAAGCACACGTGATAATCATTGTTCACCAACTTAGCGTGGCAGTGAACAACGCGAGATATGGCAACGGTGGAAATGCAGTTGCATCTGGCAACGTTACACCGTGACTTCCTCAACCTCGATTGTTACGCCGCCATCTTTGTACAGCACAAAAGTGAAAGTGGCCCGTAGACTGAGTACACAGCATCGCTTGCGTCAACTTGGTTTTATTATAACCAACGGCATTGCAATAATCAGTTTCAAATTCACTATGATTTTTTTTTCATTGTGTATGTTATACTACAAGAAGTTAAAAAGTTACGTTTACATAACGTAACCTGCTAGAGTTGTTTGAAGAACACAGTAAATTTGTCTGATCTATTTTTTAACGCCTGGTGTTGACCCTGTGTAACCCCGAGTAAGTTCATAAACTTTTTGTGTCGTGTTTTTATACGTTACGTGTTATGATTTCTCAATGATAGGTTTTCATTTTAGCAAAATTTATGTTGGAATGGACAAATAAACTGTAACTGTTATTGTTGCGTTGACTTCGCTTTTTCACAACGTGGGTAATATGGAACAGTCACACATCTTTTGGTAGTGTATTCATAAGATCTTATTGGTGCAGGTTTGTTCGTTTTAGCCAATAACAAGTGAGCTGGCAGTGCTGTTAGTTTTAGTTGCCGCCTCCCCCGCCTCGCTAGATGTCGAATTTTTGTTTTGTTTTACCTTACGTTTTGCCGTGCTGTAGCGAGTGAAAATGGTAACAAAAAACTAATGGAAATCATGAAATAAATAAAATTATTGAATGTTAGCCTAATAAACATATGCCTATCGTTTTTGGCAGTCTTATTTTATAATAGCAGAGATACTAGGCAAGGTAAACTGCACTGTTATTATTCCTATCCCATGTACGTCAACAACCTATAAAATTGTTTGTCTACGTAAACATTCGTTTCTTACGACAACTCTTAACTACGACAATTTTTTGTGCTGTTACGAACTCTCGTAGTAATGGGATTCCACTGTAATGGTAATGTGAATAAGAGGATTCACTAGTGTCATTCACAATTCCCATCAACTAATTTGTAATACGGTTTTACTGCTTCCAAGTTTAATATAAATTAGTGAGCTACAACCATGCTTGTCAAGACTACCAGTACACAATGGAGGTAGAAGCTCACCTTGTATGACCTTGAGAGGACTGAGGTCAGTAGGTGCTCGCTTGTTGATGTGGAAGATCTTCTGCACATTCCAGATCATGCGCTGCAGGTTGCAAGGCAACACCACTTTACTCTCGCCACTGGGAAATATCTGGCGCAGCATCTCGCGGTCTTTGCACAGCTGCTCCCACTCCCGGTCTAGCTCTGAGATGACATCATTGCTGCCCAGCAACTCTCGCAGAACATCTTCCGAGAAGATGCGTCTCAGGTGCCTGTAGGAACAACATGTTGTTAACACGTTTTCCAACGAATGTTCCACAATAGTTTAACACGTTCAACAAATAATTAAACATTTTTTGTCAAACTCTAAGCTCACATGAAACCATGTTTAATTTCTAGCCATGCCATAGCGAGAAACCAACGTAACTCTGATCAGATTTTATATAAAGTACTACAAATGTCAAATGGAACAAATATTAAAAAAATATTCAAAAAATACTTACAGCAAATTTCGTTTCATCAGCATTGAACAAAACATAAAGTAAAATGTGCTGTTAACTAATGCTTGTACAACAACTGCATTTATTCACCTCCACAAACTAGACAAATCATTTCAGTGTGTTCCTTAAGAGGTATATACATACAACATATGAATGATTTTTCATTGCAAAACCTCTTAATTTGGAACAAAAATATGGCCTGGTTTTCAAAAACACTAGAAGCATGAGTTGGTTTCTACTATAAACTTTCCACGAATAAGATTGTAGAGTCACTGCTTCAAGTCTAAAAGGAAAAAAAAGAGTAAAACGAAAAAACTGAATGCTAGTTTGGCATACCGAGAATAGAAACAAAGCTGATCGCGTCAACTGTAGCAAACTGAACCCTATTGCCACCCAGCCTCTGCGATCCTAACAAGGAAGAATAAAATCCTGTACTTGGGCCTTAAACATTTTATATAATGACAGTAACACCATGATATTACATTCCCCTGAATTACACTTCCCCCTTAAATACATACAGTAGAATCTCTATATTACACTTTCTAAGGGACAAATAAAAAATTGTGTAAATGAGGGGAAAGTGTAAATGGGGGGAAACAACAAAAACTGTAACCACACATCTATTAATAAACGTTTTTACATGTCAAGTCATTATTGCACCAAAGATGTAATGTGTGACCACATATAAAATGTTTAGAATTAAAATATAATCAATATTCTAACAAAAAAATTTGTTTGGTATTGACATGCTACTGGGCAATAGATTAAGAAAATGTGTATTTTAAACTGAGCGGGCTCCCGCCAGGTTTTGAGTATTTTGAGTTTTTCTATTTCCTTTTAGGGGGCCTTCTTCAATTTTGAGTTTTGGGGGGGAGTCTTTTCGCCCTTCCTTCTTGTGAGTGACTTGTGGTTAGCGTGAAGGGAATTGTTTAGGAGTTGGGTTGCCCTGGTTGATGGTGCTGGCTTCCCCCCGCCCACCCCGCTCCTCTCTTCACTTCCACTGGCCATGGAGGAGAGCGGCCTGGGGTTGGGGGGGGGGAAGGCTAGTTCCGCCGACTGGCGGTAGGGGCGCGTGGGGGGAGGCGAGCGCCGCTCGCATCGGGGAGAAGGGCATTCTGAGGCCAGCGTTCGATGGGAGAGGTGCTTGTACCGAAGAGTTGTCACGAAGGGTTGTGGTATCCTGTTGGTCGCCGATGTGCGTAAGACGCAACACGAAACTTGAGTGGGTTCGTCTTGCATGCTATACTGCCCGAGGTGGTCGGTGAGTTAAATGGACAGGTTGATTTAGCCGGTGCAGAAGAGGCCCTAACAAACATTTCTCGGGCGCGCGACTTCGCACCGCGTGGCACCGCTGGAGGGGGATTAAGCTCTAGGAGGTAGTAGCGCTGGTGTAACAGGAATTTCTGTGAAATGGATGGGTTGCCAGGCTTTCTCCGTTATGGGAGATCGGCGAGAGTGGTAATCTTCGCATTTGAATATTGAGTTAATGTACTCGTTGGCAGGGAGATTATATTAGGAAGAATGGACGAGGGGCGCTTCGTGCGCAGAGGATAAAGGGAGACTCAGAAATAGTGTCTGCGTTTCTGTTGTGCATTGACCTACCTTTGATAG
>PNEQ01004257.1:14586-54834 GCA_003012365.1 Medauroidea extradentata
GATTATTCCACCATCACACAGCTAGTCATTTTTACATTGCTTTACATTATATGCGGATAAGACAACTGATTTAAGATACTGTCAATTCATTCAATCGGTTTCCAAAACAGTGATTATGCTATATTTAGCCTTATGACATTACTAATTAACTAAATTCATTGCGGATGAAGAAACAGTTCCTACCCCCAGGGGACTATTTAGTTGACGTCACAAGAGTCTAAAAATTCCAGAATCGACGTCTGGCCAATCAGCACAGATGTGACCATATTTGGTGAGGTTTGCTTCAGCCCAGCCTCCCTTTGCCGGCGCCAGCCTGTCGGCTGGGCTAATGATCATCACTTCCTCTCAGACACAGCAATTTAAATTAACACTAATATACTCTTACAGGTGCAACACAAAAATAAGTTATTTGATAATCTGCAGGAAATTAAATACTGATTTGTTTGATACCAAACTCGATATGGTTCCTTTGAATTTAGTGTGACATTAAAAAAATAACAGTGTTCTTATAATAAAAGAATAATCAACAATCTAGACTTCACAACAAACTCTTACAAAGGCAACTTCTGACCACCTAGTACTGAAAGGAGAGTAAATGCTGCAATGCACTAAATGAGCAGATTCATATGCAGTTTCAAAACAAAACTGTTGAATTCACATTTATCACCCTAATTTAAGAAAAATTAACTAAAACTAGCAATAGGCTAACTCTATTATTAGCACACCACAACATGTGGTAACCTTGAAACATGTAATTATTCACTAAAGTAGTAGAGGTGAGGTGCCCATCCACCTTACACTATGGAACGCTACATCTCACGTCAGTTATCTATGATGACGGTACTAAAAATCATAAACAAATGCGGTATTTTTCCTGCAGTTGCAGTTTCCTTTCAGTTTGTTTACTAAAGAAAATCGCGTACACATTACTTTTATAAAAATTAGGTTTTTTTTTTACAAAAGTTGACCGTATTACGCGGGAAATCAGGCACGTGGCAAAACGTAATATGTGGGAAAATTAAACATGGCTCTTATGACAAAAGTGATGGGACCAAACGTACCAAACGACTCTGCTGGGAAAACGTATCTCGTGGGAACGTCTTAAGTGAGTTTTACTGTATTTTGAAAAGGTGAGAAAATAAGAACTTTCATCAAAGCTAAGTAGAATTCTGTACTTAAATTCCACTTTATTACATAAACGGTGGATAAAAAAATTTTGTTTACCATACCAGTTAGAATTTTGAAATTTTTTAAAGCATGTTTTACACTCTACTTCTGATTAACTAAAAAAAAATTGAAATACAGTAGAACCCTGTTATAACATTTTTCAAGGGACCTTTGAAAAATAGTGTTATATGCAGGAAAATGTTATAAGCAGGAATAAATATTTTTAAACCAGTAAATGGATATTACTCAAAAGTAACTTAAAATTTGATACTGTAGTTTATGTACAGTAAATACGCCTATGATGAGATTAAATGCAGCTTTAGTTACTGTGCCATCATAAACATGATTAATTCATTATGTGTATAATTGAGACTCTCCCACTTGTCTTCTGTAGGTTCATGATCATCATCTTCAGGATCACAGTCTTTAATATGACAGTAATTTACACTTATTATACTTTCTCAGGCATTAATTTGTTTTTTACTGCTGTTTTTAGTCCACAGCTTAGTTATTTTATCTTAAATAATACAGTTAAGAAAAATTTTACCAGAGTTGTGGTTAATGTCTGAGAAAAAAGTGGTGTTATATGCAGGAAATGAAATTACAAGTGTTGTTATAAGCAGGAAATGAAAGCATTATGCTTTATGGAAAAATCTTGGGACCAAAGAAAAGTGATGTTATATGCAGGAAAATGTTACATCCAGAAATGTTATAACAGGGTTCTACTGTAACCCCAAATAATGCATCGCTTTGCAAAGATCAAGCAGATAAAAATTGGAAATTTTGTAAAATTTTAAATGCCCAAGTACTTACAGGGTTTTACTTGCAGGTGAGAAAAAACAAAACAATTATAAGCAAACAACAGTAGTTTGCTTAACATAGCACTTATCATATTTACCCACATATTGCACGCCCTTATGCACCCTAAACTTTAACATCCAAATTCGTTGTGAAAAAAATTTAGGTAATACGAAAGTGGTTGGATGTCTCAGGGAGCACAAAAGTGTTTCTTTGTCTCGGGAGCACAAAAAATGTTTCTTTGTCTCGCAGAGTACATAAAGTGTTTCACGTCTCGGAAGCACAAAAGTGGTTCTTTGATTTGGGAGCATAAAAGTGGTTCTCTAAACTGTAAACAACGCTCGAAACAAATATTTGGTAGCTCTTTATTCTATTAAAATTTGAAATCTTGAAGCTTTGGTACACCCCTAGTTAGTAGCATAAATCATGTCTTTTCTTCATCTACGTCCAGTAGCATGCTGACCCGAAATAAAAGCTTTTTTTGTTAAAATATTCATTATATTTTACTTACAGTCTTTTTGAGATCACATATTATATCTTGCATCAGTGCTGGGATTATGAATAGACATATTGAAACTTTAAATTAATATACATTTGGTTGTTTCCCTCCATTTACACTTTGCCCTTATCTAATTTACACCATCTTGCATTTGTCCCTTAGAAAGTGTAATATAGGGGTTCTACTGTATTCAAAAATTTGTTGCAAAATTTTCTTTGCAATGACAAATGCAAACTTAACTAATGTCATATTTCTGAGTAGCCAAATTTTATAACACTATTTGTGATGAAATCAAAATTAGAATGCAAAACCCATTTTTAATTTTTACTAATATGGTAAACCATGGCACCATTTTCTTTCCTCTGCTAACAAAAGAGCAGACAAGTCATGCCAAAGGGTGAGAAATTCTTTCTTAATTTAAACTTACTAGGCTGTGACATACGCCACAGGCAAAATTAAAATAATAATAATAATAATAATATCAATAATAATAAATAAAAAATAAAAAAGAGACAGAGAGAAAACATGTGTAACTAATTTCCGGAAGAATACAACATTAGTTTATGTTGAAAGAATGTGAACCATTGTACGTAAACAGTAAAACACAACACGCAGTAACATCCGGACTAATAACATTTCCCTAGTTAGCAAAGAGATTCTTAGGAGTCTAAATCTGTCTGTTACCGTATTTGTCGGCATATAGGACGACCCCGCATATAAGACGAGTCATGGTTTTGAAGGTAAAAAACCTTGAAAAAAAAAGTAAATTACTAATTTTGAAATTCCCATCAGAAAAATATGTTTTTCCTTTACCAAAAACATTAAAAATTTAGTTTAAATATTTTCAATGCATTTATTACCGTCAATTAAACATCATAGTAGACACATAAACGAATAACATTGGCTACTACTGCTCTCCGTGCGCCCAAGAGCCAAGGAAATGCACGGCGGCGGCCGGCGTTATCTCCATTTGCCGGCAGCTGTGCGCGACTTGGCAACGCCGGACTGAGGCACGCCGCGCACTACATGGCAATGCCGTGCAACAACAGCTGCTTGTAAGGTCATCGCATTCCTGTGCGCTGCTGTTGTCCGTCAGCCTAACGCTAGACAGACACATGAATGTGTGGTACGGTACCTAGAGCCTCGTTTTTTCCGCCCGAGAATCTTGTGCTAGCGAGACAAAGGATGAAAGCATGCGGAACTAGATCCTAGTTTTCTCCGTCCAAGAGTTGTAGGCTGGCGAGACAAATTATCTCGGCACGCACTCGCATCGATCGCCGCTTCGCTGCTAGGAGTGTTCTTTATTATGAATGACACTCATCAAAAAAAATTAACGGGGCACTCTATTTCATTTGTGACGAAAAACGCAATTCCTTGAAACATCATACAACTCCACACTAAGCTTTCAAATGATTTTTGGCTACCAAAAATTTTTGCACCCTCATATAAGACGAGTAGCAATTTTTGAGGGCCAAAAATACGTAAAATTGTTGTCTTATATGACGGCAAATACGGTAATATAAACATACAGTACAATGTTTTAAGTTTTCTTTGACATAATGCACTGAAAAAAAAAACTGCAAATTAATATACAGTATCTTTATTCAAATAAATTAAAGTTAGAAAAATAAAACATAAAACAAATTTTCATAAAAAGCTGAAGTACCTCTCATTGCTAGGATCAAACTTGAATTTTTTTTCGAAGGAGCGGTTGGACAGCTTGACGGTGGGTAAATTCTGGAACTCCACAGCCTCCCCACACAGACCATCCTCACCATATCGCAACTGGATGAGTTGTCCAACAGAGTTACGCACCGTCCCATCATAGTGCACCATCACAGACTCCATAGCCTTGATGAGACGTCGCTGGATGTAGCCTGCCACATTTATATGATTAGTACATGCACTACCATTCTGATATCGAAGCAGCATTTACACAGTTCTAAGGAAGTTCTGTCAGTGTTGTTTTGCTAATGTAGTCCTCCTGAACTGTACTGACTGTCACAGCAAGATGCATGCTTTCAGCCAATATAACATTGCTAAATTCTATCCAAGCATTTTTTACCCAAAAAATTTCAAAAAATGTCAAAATTGGTTGTAGTATATCAAACTTAAACTTAAGTTACAATTTAAATTTAAATTTTTTTTATTTAGGCCTATGCAAAGAAGGAATGTTTTGCTTTGAAATATTTACTTTTATGTAATTTGGTTGCAAAGGTGAATGTGAGTTGGGAGACATCTCGTAGCACAATTTTATTGATACACTCTCGCACACAAATACAAAGGCCAGCCTGTGATTAGTTAGGCAAGAAATGCACAGCAGTAGTCACAGGGTCACAATCGATCAATCCATCGCCAAGTATGAGAAAAATTACGTCACGACCAAAGACAAACATGCAGTGCATTCAAGCTTAGGTATAAACATGTTACGAGTGAATACAGACTGCAAATTACCACGTGTGGATAGTACCCAGCCCTCAACCTTCTTTTATAACATGAATTTTTCTTTGGGACTTTCTATGGACAAACTCATAACTATTACATTTCTTTCCACCTGCGTGTGTAGGCAATTGGGTGCAGGATGCCAAGGAAAGTGTATTTCTTCTTAAATGTAGGCCACGACACTAACCTGCGTGCCATGGCCTTAATATGAGTGTCTCTTGAGTGTAATTATGATGCATAGTAATTTTTTTGCCACATTTATAAAGAGTAACTGATTAACTATTTCATATTTGTGGACCTGCGGGAATTGAGATTCAACTTGTGGACGGTTTGAGGGGGCCATCAGCCATTTGGAATTTACAAGTAAATAGATTGAAAGAATTGTAATTTATTTCAGTGGACAAGTGCCTGATTTTGTGCTACAGAGTTGAGTCTGGTCATATTTCGATCAGTGTATTACTCACAGTAATTCTGTTCATATGGCTTCTTGTGGTAATTTTGATAGGAAGTGTGACTGCCGATTTACCATTTCAGGTTGTTGTCTGGCTAAAGAAATTAGAACCTAGACACACTGGCACTTTGTTGATCATGTGACAGACTTGGGAATGTTTGGTATTCCCGGGGCCGGCGTGGTTTAGTTAGCGTCATAATGGCAGTTTCTGTTGCATTATGCATCCACCCATGAATGACATCATCCTAATATTAATTGATTTTCAATCTCAATTACCGTAACTAAAACATTCTGATGGGGTATGGGATAGTAGAGGAGGGGAAGGGGATAGTAGAGGAGGGGATGAGTTTGCCGGTTGTAGAGGCTGGCCATGGCCATTATTGTTTGGGACCCACTACAGAGCAGTCGCGCTATATTTAGGTGGTGCACGAGAAAGAATGTTCTGCCTCAGGAAGAGGTTGGGAGCGGGGGACGCGTCTTCATAGGTCAGAAAGTGATGAATTTTCCGAGTATAAGCTGAGCTGATGCAGTTGTAATTGTAGCACGTGCCAATATTTGTAATTTTAGTTACTGTTTCACATAAGCTCATGTAACAGTAAGTGAGAAGAGAAACAAGAGCTATAAATCATCAGCTAAGCCAGTATGCAGTCTTTCCTTCAGTAGAACACCCAGCAATCCCACGAAAATGACCCCAAATGCTCTACCGCTGGCTTTGCAGCGGCTGATTGTACCACCACACATGCGACATTCATACGGTTGACTTTAAAACAAGATTTGTTATTCTTGAGTAGATTTGACACAATAAAATGGATTCGTAGTAAGATATAACTAATTAAATTGACGAAAACTCAAACCTACCACTAAAATGTCGCAATGTGCGAGAGTTACTGTGCTGTCTTCACTCCTCGTAACTCCCTCAGTACTAGTGAAATCATCTTTATTAACTAAGAAAATCTTCAACTGTAATGGTGCATGCATTGCCAACGAGCAAATTTTACAAGTTAGATTTACGTAAACTGGTCCATTAAATTTACCCAATTTTTTAGACAGTGTGAGATTACAAAACATACTACAGTACACCCCTGATCGAACGACATCGGAGACCCAACAACATAATTTCCAGGAGCCTTGGAAAAATAAATATTTTCAAAATTGATAAAAGCTAAGCAAAGTGAAACGGATTGCAGTAAAATGTTATTTAAAAATAATTTTGTTTACATTAAACAATAACACACCGCAGTTATAATAAATTAGTGATATGCAACTGTAAACAAATACAACTGTAAAGACTGTTAGAAACTGACTGGAATGTAGCTGAAGCACGCGCCTGGCGAGTTACGCCGCCCACGCAACACCGGCATATGTGAGACGTGATGATTAACGCTGCCACATGTCCTCCTCCTCACTTCTCCACGCCCCCTTCACCGTTCACGCCTATCTTACATTTTTGCACACGTCCTCCTCTCTGCACTTCCTTCTTCTTACTCCTACACATCTCATCTGTGCTACGCAGTCAGCCACCAGACCAGCGCATAGCAAAATGTATTGTATTGTTAGACTTGTTGCTCATCCATGTTGTATTTTGCTTGGAAAGTGCTGTGCTGTAAGAAATGCACGTCTAAAAATCTTCTGCCTGTCCATGACAGCCAATAACCATTCACTCCCCCCCCCCCCCACCATGCCTTGTGCTCGTGTGGGTGCGCATCCACTGCGACACCAACTGTGATAAGTCACGTGGCAACTAGCCTGTCTGGCCGCCAAGCAGTACCACATGTTTGCCTTTTCTTTCCCACCCTCTCCCAGCCGTCGTCTTTGTTTCCGTGTCTGGAGAGCGCCTAGTAGTGGAGGGTGGAGAGACAAGTTTCTTTTTCTTCTTCATTACAGCAAAAAAAAAAAAAAAAAAAAAGGACCAGCACAGCACTCAGTCCATACAAAGAGGCAAAAAAAGAAAACAATTAAGCGTTATCTCATCTTTTTTCTCTTGCTTCACATCAGGTAAAGCACATGAGAATTGAGTTCTTCTTGACCTTGACAACTTCCACAGTGTTATTGATCACTCAGCACGAGGCATATGGCTGCAGTGTTATGGCTGCAGCGTAAAAATGGCCTACAACTAGTCCCGTACATGAGGGCTGATTATGCTCGCTCAACAGGACAGCGATTAGAGCGACTGCCATCCGTGTGTCGAGAGCCACTCTGCCTCTATTTACAGTGCAGAGAATTAAACTGGTGCATTGTGCATATTTTTAAGATTTTTCCTATAGGCCTAAGACTTAAAACGACGAGTAATTCAGTCGTTTTATAGTGACAGCATCTCGAAAAGACAGTTTTTAGCCATTTTGAGTGACTCCAAATTCACGTTTTTAATAAGCATACTGGTTTTTTTAAAAATACAGACTATTTTTCTTTATGAGCATTTTTATTAAGATCGCTTAAAATCGTATAATGGCGACATTTTGTAACAGTTCATGCGCAGTAACAAAAAAAATTGACTCGATGGCTTTACTGAAAGGTTTTAAATTGTTGCAGTATACTTTCACATAAATAATAAGAGTCGTTTTGTTATCGGTGTGTGCTTCGCGCCAGGCAAACAGGATGAACCACGCTGACGTGTGCACAGCCAGCTGAGAGGGAGAAAAGATAAGCGAGTGGGCACAACCACAACCAGACCTATTTAGGCAACATATGACTGACCTAACTTCTTGATAACAACGAAAATATGTACCGGTAATGGTGGGAAAAGGCCACTAGGCTACTAATTACTATAAAACGTAGATAGGAGTGTACAAGTACTTACAGAGCTGTACTGCACGTAGAGGAACATATAACAAACTTAAGGACAACACACATTTTGCACGGATGCGCGGTCGCGATGTTTCGCTGGCTAAGCCAGCTTCATCGGGCTGTGAGCGATTGTTATGGCCCACCGCCTTGACCCATTATTACATTTTTAAATTACAAAACTGTCATTTTTTTATCTTACAACTTTCAAAGTTCTTAAACTTTTGTTATGTTTCAAGTATGAGCGTGTAGAGGACCACACACGAAACCTCAAGTTCATACTACTATTTAATACTTTATTGATATTGGCACATACAAACTTATGTTTGCAAAGGCAATGCCCGAAAATTATGGTAATTGGTTCACCTGGTGACATCGCAGTGGTACACGAACTGCAAAAGGGAGAAATATCTTGATGTTGGGCAACTTGCACTGCTCCATGGGACATACCCCCCCATGTATCATACAATGCTTACCTGGGCTGCAATGCTCTCATCACATCAGCAAACATGCTGTCCTCAAGGTAACTATGTAATTTGTACCCACCAAACGTGGTAGCACAACACAACTATTTTAAATGCCTATTAAGTATTTTAGTAGATACATTTATACCGTCCAAACTAAATGTAGCTGAGCGCATCATAGTGTTAAAACTGTAAAATGTTAACATTATACAGTAGAAACTTTATCCAGCGTTTCTCAAGAATCTGACAAAAAATTTCAGTACATGCAGACATTAAAAGGGCACAGTCTTAAATGGCAGACAATTCATAAATTGAACCACGGAATGTGTTCCATGAGTGTGGACATTCAATACATAGAGGTTCCACTGTATATACAGTAGAGCCCTGATTTAACGAACTCTGGAATAATGAAAAGAGCAAAAATATAAAGTTGGAATTAACGAATCATCGATTTAGAGAAAACATTTTCCGGTACCGAGGCATTTTGTTAAATTGGGGTTCTACTGTATGTACCCATACATGGATACTAAAGTTTTAAAATCTGAAATTTAGGTAACTTGGCATTGAAGACGTTCATACTTAAATTTTAGTAAAATTAAAAATTCCAATTTAATGATTAAAAAAACATAACGTTATGTGAAACACACATTTACAGTATAAAGAACTTCACCACAATAAAGAAACTTAATTTTTGGTTCCCTGATGTCTGTCAACTAAGTTTTGCTGTACAGATGATTGTTGTACATATGATTGTCTAGTTACCTGTCTCAGCAGTCTTCACCGCAGTATCAATGAGACCCTCCCTACCACCCATGGCGTGGAAGTAGAACTCTGACGGAGTCAGCCCGGCCAGGTAAGAATTCTCCACAAAGCCCCTTGACTCAGGACCATAATCATCTTTGATGAAGTGTGGCAGTGTCCTCTTACGAAACCCAAAAGGAATTCGTTTTCCTTCAACATTCTGCTGGCCCACACAGGCAATAACCTATCAAATTAACAAAACATGTTCAATCTTGATTCACGTACTAAACAAGGCTGAGTGGTTTTTTGCCAATTGTTCTAAATTTCTCTGGCTCAAGTATTTGCACTGGGAATCTGACGACATAAACCAAGTTCCAACAAAAAAACATTCACCCTACACAAAGTTGTGTTATTAAGGTAAGGTAAAGTAGTTCGACCTTATGTCTAGTCGAAAGCGAAGTCATAAGAGACAGTGACACACAACTTAATGCAATAACAGGAGCTAAGAGAGGAGTCGCCATTGGCCTTTGTTAAAAAACCATCCCAGCATTAGCCTGGAGCGATTCTGGGAAACCATGAAGAACTGAAATCAGGATGGTCAAAGTGGGATCAAACCACAGTTTTTTACATTATGCTGTTTACAAAGACTTGGTTTTATTCAGCGAATTTTAAAGATCATCAAATTAAAATGAGGTACACAAATTGGAAAGAAATACTAAACGTAATGTACCACAGTGCTGAAGCATGACTACAAACCACAAGATTTCCAGCAGCACTGACTATGAACTGCTCAAAACTGACTACAGCAAATTGCTCTGCTGATGACAAAATAATCTAAAATCTGCAACACACATCACATAACTTATCTCATGTATGTAAATCTATTTCAGTGAAACTCGCGTAAGACACTTTAATATAAAATGTTCAGTTACGATGTTCACACACAAAGTGTTCAGTCCTACCGTTTTCCCCATAAGTTAATGTGTTTTTAATCCCATTTAAAAAGTTTCTTAAGTGCCTTATTTTCCGTATACACTGTATTAGGTTGTAATATTCGTTCGGAATGCAGTTTACACAATATTTTTTTTTCTTTATAGTTATTTGAAGAAAACTCTACTTGCATGATTTGTAAAATGTACGTTGTGCATTTTTGTACGTAGTACAGTAGAACCCTGTTATAACATTTTTCAAGGGACCTGTGAAAAAAAGTGTTATATGCAGGAAAATGTTATAAGCAGGAATCAATATTTTTACACCAATAAACGGATATTACGCAAAAGTAACTTAAACCTTCATAGTTTATGTACAGTAGATAAGCTTACAATGAGATTAAATGAGGCTGCAGTTACTGTGCCATCAGATACATGAACAGATACATTGTGTGTATAATAGAGGCTTTCCCACTTGTTTCTGTAGGTTCATGCTCGTCATCCTCAGGATCACAGTCTTTAATATCACTGTCATGTACACTTATGATACATTCCCAGATATAAAATTGTTTTTTTACAGTTGTTTGTAGTCTCCAGCTTAGTTAGTTTATCTAAAATAATGCAGTTAAGAAAAATTTTACCAGAGTTGTGGTTATTGTCTGAGAAAAAAATAATGTTATATGCAGGAAATGAAAGTACTAGTGTTGTTATAAGCAGGAAATGAAAGCATTATGCCTTATGGATAAATGGTGGGACCAAAGAAAAGTAATGTTATATGCAGGAAATGTTATATCCAGGAATGTTATAACAGGGTTCTACTGTAAATGCTAACGACTGCGAGGTGTAACTGATGTGGTGCTGTGCAGTTCCTTTTGTTGTACTCTATAAAAAGCACAATGAGTATGTACATAATAGTGACTGCCCTAGAGTCATGCAGTTCTCTTCGGCCATAACATTTTACGTTACTATTGATTTTTGTTAGCTGGATGGCAAGTGTGCGTATTGAAGTTCCCATCTATGCTGTTTGTTTACCGTTTTTGTGTGTGTAGCCCTGACCACATATCATTTCACAGCTGAACAAAGCAGTTTATTTAAACGAAACGAAAAAGCTTTAAATTATTAAGACAATTTGTAATTTTACGGAACAGTAAATTCAATGAATGTCAGTTGCAAAGCCGTTGGAAATATTGTACTAAGTATTACTGCCAAGCAAGGTCGCGCAACGGTAACACATTGGACTCGCGTTCATGAGGACTTGGATTAAATTCCTGGCTCTGGCCACCCTGATTTTGGTTTCTATGATTTCTCAAAATTGTGCTGGAAAGGTTCCTTATAAAAGGAGATGGCAGACTTCTCTCCCAGCTAACTGTCATTGCACCTAGATGTGAGTCACTGTCTCTATTAACCTAACTGTCAACAAGACATAAAACCCACTTACCTTACCAACACTATTACACCCGCACAGGCACGGCACACCAAATCAACCTGTAATAATGCATGATACTACAAATATAACTTTTTTTTGTAATTAAAAATGTCAACATCTTGAGAAAATCAGTCATTACATTGCTGCAAAGAAGTGGCTATTTTTCCTGATTTTATACAAGATGTTTTCCTGAATAAGATGTTTTTACTTCGTAAACCCTTGAAGATTGTCTTCAGCTAGTTTTATTGTCGTATAAAATTATTTTATTTTATTTTTCCTTTTTATAGTATACCAACATGTACCGTACTTCACCGCATAATCGTCACATATTTATTAGCAAATTGAATGTAAAAATTTGTTGATGTGACCATTAATGAAGGAAAATTCTTGTGGTAATTTTTTAAGAAGTACTTTTCATAACTTACCCTATTTATATTAACGTAAGACAATATTTTTTTGCAGGAATATGACGTCTGAACATATAAGTATAGACTTAATGTATATATGTACCTTGGAGGTTAGGATGGTTATAATTGGCAACCTTATTTTTTGCATAATGAAAAATGCATACTTGTGGGGAACACATTCCATTATCAAGAGTACTTACTTATGTATCCAGTAAAAATTGTTACTAAAAATACCGGTAAATAGGCACTTTTGGTCATTTAAAAACTATCACTGGAACAGTTTTCAGAGTTCCGTTTAGTAGACATGTGCGAACACCAGTTGTCGAGTTGAACACTTTTTAAAAAATCGAGTTCGAGTCACATTCGAGTTTAGAGACAATCTACCAGTAAAAAGTTTCTGCTAAAATTTACTGGCAACATACATTGGCTACACAAATATCCATGTTGGAACCAGTACTAACCTACCTATCATATTTCAGTCTTGTTTAAAATTCTTTTATGTGCAAGTTTCTCTGAAGCACACTATTTTTACACTAGATTAACAGGATACACAAACACAATTTAATTACACATACACCTCTAACATTACATAGAAATAGGAGTTACTATTGCTTCATGTTATGATGGAGAAATACTAGTTGCTCCATGTGCTCTGAGCTCAAATTAACCCTTCTTACAATGACAGTGTTCCCTGCACAGGAAAACAAATGTTCACTCAATACAATACTTGTGTTGCAGGTACAGATAGATAATGTTCAGCTAAATTTTGAAGACAGTAGAACTGCTTTCTGTTGTTTTTTCCACCATGCACAAGGGTCTTCATGCCTATCTATGACAGATTCACTTAAATATCTAACTTGATCTTTCATTTATTGCTCCTTGCTTGCAAGCTTATTTTTATCTTTCACTAACCGATCAAAAGCCCCTCCACAATGTTACTGATGCATCACTCTGTTCTAAAGTGTCCACTGCAGGTAGGCCTACTTCAGCATTACATTCCTGTAGCCTGCGGATTTCTTTCTCCAAGAAGTTAATAGCAAGTTTCATTTCTTCTTCTGTGAGTAAAACACCTTTGAAACGTGGATCCAACACCATGGCCACCATATTTGGTGCCAACATTCTATAATCTGGGAAACGAGCTCTAAAAGCTTTCAGCAAGTTTCTAGTGAAAGTCAAATCACATCCTGTTCTGCTTTTACTTTTAGTTTTTACAGTGATTTTCCAGCAATGTTTGTATGTTGCTTACAACAGGAATCACCATGGAAATGGTTAGGCAAGATTCAGCACACAGTTCAGTGGCTGATCGGTCAATTGGCTGCAAAACATCAATATCACAAACCATACGCCACTCAGCTTGGTTGAAACACTCAATTTTTTTTCCACTCTCTGCTAATTCAGCTGAAATTGGGCCCCTCTGTTCAAGTAGCTTAGCGAACATCTGGTACTCGCTGTTCCAGCGAGTTTCAACACCTTGAATTAGGTTGTGTGTAGGTTTATCCATTGTTTTCTGTAGATAGCCTAGTCTCTCTCGGGCTTGAAAGCTGTGACTATAATGCCGAACGATGGAACGACCTTTTTGGCACAATTCACTAAAACCTGGAGTGGTTTTCTTCGCATCACTTATTGCTAATTGCATTGTATGTGCAAGGCAAGGTATTGAAATCCAATCTGTTTTAGATAATGCTGCAGTTAGGTTTCGTGCTTTGTCTGTTACTATGTAAATAGGTACTGTACTGTGCAGTGCCCCAAATCCAATTCTTCAAAAATGGAATTCAATTTCTGGTCCACTGCAGATCCTGTATGTTTGCCAGGAAAGTACAAATTAGCAAGAGCACAATGTTTCATCATAAAATCTGCTGTCATCTAATGACAGGTCAGAGAAATGTAGCTCTTGTTCGCTCGAGAAGTCCACATGTCGGTAGTAAGTGACAGCGACTGTGCTGAACATAATTCCAGTTCCATTTCTATTTTTGTTTGTAATTTGTAGTTCTTGTACATCTCAGGAATAATACGCCTCAAAAAACTGTTCTCAAAGGTATCTCGTATCTTGGTTCCAGAGTATTAACCAGTTCATGGAATCCCCTATCCTCCACAATGGAATACGGCTGATAATTTATAACTATCATTTTCCCAATTGCCAATGTGATTGCCTTAGATCTGTGATGAGTGTCATCCATTTTCACATGGGTAAATGCACCATTTAAAGTTTGTTGTCTGGGTGTTTTTAGTGGCGTTTTAACCGATGCTTGCTCATTTCTTCGTTTTTCTTCCCAACACTGATTCTTCTGTCGGTGTTTGTTGAGATGCCGAATTAACGTAGTTGTGCTTCCCGACGGCACCTTAATGGTAATTTTGCAGGTGTTGCATTCTGCGTCCTCTGTTCAGGTTTTGGAAAGAAAATTCCAAATTAATGCACCTTTACGCTATTCTTCACGTTTTGATGAACCGGGATTCAGTTTTCATTACGGATACACGCCATTCACGGTGTAAACAAAGCGAAAATAAAAACTTTCTAATTAACCTCAACAAAAGACTGCATTACTGAAAAATAATGCGATCCGTGGCACTGGCACGACTTTTATTTCAAGTTGAGCAAAATCGCAATAAAGCGACCTATTTTCATACTTGTAGTATCGATTCTCATATTGAATCACTGCAACAACAGTCTTGCTCGTTTGTTGAACAGTAGACAATATGGCGGAACGCAGCTGTTAGCGTGAATGCTTGTTCTAGCATGTCCAAATGAAACATGTCACTGGACTATGTACACACGAAAAATAATACCTGTGAATTTAATTAATACTGTTTATTAACACCCGCAATATGTTTAAACAGGCAGTTTCCGATGAGAAACGCGACTGCTTTTGTTTGTACAGGTGCATGTTTTCAAATTTCAAGTGATAAGTTCATGTTGGTAAAAAAAAAAAGAATGACTGTAGTTCTTTTAATTGTAGTGTGTTTTAAAATACCTAGTCTAAAACTTTTGAATTATGCTTCTGACCATACATAATAATACTATTACAATTTTAAATGGAATTAAAACAATTCCTGTGCTAGGCCTAACCTAAAAACTCGATTTTTTCTAACAGAAGTGCAACAAGCCGAGTCGAGTTACAATATGCGACTCGACTCGACATTTAGAACAGTTCGCACATCCCTACCGTTTAGCTTGATATTTTTTCTGATTCTGCGAGATTTACTGTAAAAAAAATCTTACAGTGTTTGTTTTGCAGACTGACATTTTTAAGTATTTCTCAGGTAGAACGCAATTTACAATAACTCACAGCTTCGTATTTCTACTACCAATCATTACTGTTGCAGCATTTACAAAGTTTGTTTTCATTTAGCGACAACATAGATATAACTGGATTTATTGGCTTGGACATACTCCATTGCGTAATAAATGACTGTCAAAAGAAAACTAATGATAAGACAAGAAAACATAAAGAAGCAGATTATGATTTAGTCATCAGGATACATACATAACATGAAATTCCAAAACTGGAATCTGGTCAGATAGAACAAGGAACAACACAGAAAATAAAAGAAATAACAAAAATATAAAAAGAAACTAAGTTGACATGCGACACAATGAGACGAAACAAAATCACAAACAGAAATACAGCAAACCACACAATGATGAGACGAAACAAAACGCACAAAGATGTCGTTTCCCTTGGTTTTTTACGATTTATGACGACTTATTACACTTTTATTTTCACGATTTCAATTTGGTAATTTACTTAGTTTGAGTTTGTAAACGATTATTGACGACCCACGCAGTTCTTTTTGCTTTTGATTGGGTTACGATTATTAGGCTTGACTCTGTAAATGATTGTTGACGACGCGTACATTTTTAAAAACTTCATATGGACTTTCGATATTTCTATAATGAGTGGAAAGCGAGTCGGCTTGTCGCTTCTGAAGAAGTATGAAATATTCAATGAAGTGGAATCGACACAGAAGCCGAAGTCAGAGATTACGCGGGAGTTCGGCATCCCGAAATCAACATTGTTTACGATCTGCCCTTTAATGTGTCAGACTTTCTCTTATTGTGCATTTGTTTAGTGTCCCGTCAACGCAGTGATAATAGTAAAAAAATGATCTGCCTAATTTATCACGTTTGTTGGATATTATATCTGATAAGTTTTTTACTAGTATACTACAAGTCTTGTAGTTTTTTTCATAATTTTTTTTCTGTGTGTACTCTTTATAATAAATTTAAACACTTGCTTGTACAACTGCTACGACTATACTGTTAACTAATTAATAGTACACTTTTAGTAGAGTGGGGGCCATGTCTCTACATTTTCTTTGCCCTGAACAAAATATTTTACACATTGACATGTAAATTTAATATTTTAACTGAGCGATAACGTTACGTCACAGTGCACGCCCGCGATTATCTTTCAGTCGTTCTCAAGGCACAGCGGCGATCGATGCAGCTGGAGCGCATGCGAAGATACAGTGGAACCTCGTTAAGACAAGCATGGCTTGAGACGAGAATACAGCCATAACGACAGTATTTTTGTGCACCGTCAATTTCTGTATTAAATATAACATTAATTAATTTGTTTAATATGAGAGCATTTTCACGGTTGCATACGTTATAACGACAGAAAAATGGCTGTACGTATGCGGAATGCGTCACGTAAACAACTCGTGGCGCGCTCGGAGTGAACATCGAGAGCTGCAAGAAAGAACTGATTGTGCGCAGCATCCCATACATCTAGTGGTGCGCTCTTGACGTGAAACTCTGAAACGATAATCCCGGCAGAGCAGGCATCACAGAGATGAGCGATGATCGATACTGTGCGATGAATCGGCTCTATATCGACGCGTGTACACACAAGGAAAATTGTGTTACCTTTGTCTCCTGACAACTTGTATCGTCTTCGGGTTGGAGTAGGTTGCGCACGCGTGTTTTCTGTAGCAATGGCAAGTGAAATCTAACGGAAAGCAATCGATCTGCAAACAAAGCTTCAGATTATTCGTGCTTCTTTGCCATGGCGGCCCAGCGTCCACGCTACTATAGAGGCCCAACGCAGCCATGTTTTGCTTGCAAGATAGCGTTATATAATTTAGCATTCAGACGAGAATTATTTTCTTTCGCTCATACATAAAGAATGTTTTCCTTGTATGAAAATATGTTACGAGAGGTGATGTTTCAAAGTGCGTATACTGTGCCACTGTTTTAACGTGTGTATTAGTTTCACATAAGCAGATGAATAATCAACACCCGGCATCGTCATTCATCCACGAATGTTAACTTATACGTTAAGGTATAAAGGTTAAACTTTTTATTGTGTTTATAAGACATTGACTTTACGTCGCTGAGAATATAGTACCCCAAAAATTTTTTGCTTTTTTCAAGATACAGGGTGTATAGTTTTTTGGGGTCTCGCATAGCACGGCATAGGCACACGCACACTGTCACTAGTACGTACATAGTACGGGTAAGGGGGGGGGAGGAAGGCGGAGAACTGACGATTTATCCGCAATATCGGTTGAGACGAGCATCTGTTATAAGGACAATTTCTGCCGTCATTGTCAACTCTTGTCTTAACGAGGTTCCACTGTACTTTGTCTCACCAGCCTACAACTCTCTGGCAGAGAAAACGAGGATCTAGGTCCGCATGCTTATATCCTTTGACTCGCAAGCACAAAACTCTAGGTACTGTATCACACATTCATGTGTCTACCGTCTAGTGCTAGGCTGGCATACAACAGCACACAGAAATGCAATGACCTTGCAAGCAGCTGTTGTAGCCTGGCGTTGCCATGTAGCGTGCAGCGTGCCTACATCCAGCGTTGCCAAGTCGCGCATAGCTGCCGGCAAGTTGGCCGCTGCCATGCATTTCCTTGGCGCTCGGAGGGCAGTAGTAGCCAATGTTATTCGTTTATGTGTCTACTATGATCTTAATGTGATAGTAATAAATGTATTGAAAATATTTAAACTAAATTTTTAATGCTTCTAGCAAAGGAAAAAAAAAATTTTTGTGTCTGGAATTTCAAAATTAGTAATTTACTTTTTTTTTTTTTTTCAAGATTTTGTAGCTTCAAAATCATGACTCATTTTATATGCGGGGTCGTCATATATGCCAACAAATACGGTACATGAAAACTACAAATGTAACAATGGATGAAGGAAAAGAGACTGCTGACTCATTACCTGTGAAATATTAATGTTGGATCCCTTGGAGCCAGCAACCACCATAGCTTTCAGGTTGTTGTATTCTGTCAAAGACTTCTTGGCAGAACCTCCAGTCTTGTCTCGAGCATCGTTCAAGATCCTATTGACCTGCACATAATCATCCACTTACATAGATCTGACAACACTGACTATATAAAAAAACACTAGTCTACAGGTCTGCAAATACAGCATTCAGTAGCCTCGTAGGACTAAAGTTTATCCACAGATCTTGATGTTAGCAAAGATTATTACAATTAATTAACAAATTAAATTTATTCAAAATCAAATGATGGGACTTCGGCAAACAAACGATGCACTTGCACTCTGCAAGCCGGGAAGGCTCACCGCTCTGACCGAGCAACTTATGAAATGTGGGGCTTCATTTCACAATTGCACATGATTTTATAGGGTCAAAAAAATACAGTGGAACCTCTATCCATCATTTTTCAGGGGACTGACAAAAAATTTCAATGCATGCAGACATTCAATGGATGTGGACCTCAAATGCAGACAAATAAGAAATGGGACCACAGAAAGTGTTCCATAGATGTGGACATTCAATACATGGGGGTTCAATAGATAGAGGTTCCACTGTATATACATAAGTGGTAGCTGCCTTAGTGAGTTGCGGGCTCTTAGGCGTCGGCTGGCATTATGGTCGGTGTTAGACTAACTCTGGGGTCACATAGACAACACTTAAGATGGAAAAGAAAAAGAAGAAATCACATGGCTGGTGAGGCCAGTTACTCTACAATACTATAACTATTTTTCATGATACAGTAAAACTCCTTTTTTATCCCATTCAAGAAATCCTGCAAAAATTGTGTAAAATGCAGGAAAATGTAAAAGGTGGGAAACGCAGAAAAAAACTTTTAATATTGCTAAATTGTATTAATTTAACATTAATATAGCTATTAAAATGTAAACAATTTTTACACAAAACAAACTCCCAAACATGTAAAGCCACACCCCAGAGCTATACTTATTTAAAAATACAAAGTAAATAAAAAAATACAGTAAGTGGTAACTAATGACTAAGCACTAACCAATAACCAAGGTTATGTCTATGTTAAAAGTAGTTGAACCAACAATTTGAGGTACAAAAATTTTCAATTACCAGTTTGCTGACTTTGACTTAGCTGTT
This sequence comes from Medauroidea extradentata, assembly GCA_003012365.1. Classification (NCBI taxonomy): domain Eukaryota; kingdom Metazoa; phylum Arthropoda; class Insecta; order Phasmatodea; family Phasmatidae; genus Medauroidea; species Medauroidea extradentata. The sequence goes on from PNEQ01004257.1 coordinate 34,029, forward strand.
TCCGACGATAAAACATTGTTTATTGGTACATTTGTACTCTTGCACCCACACATCATTAATTAAAATAATTCCTCAGTTGGTCATAATTTGACACAGAAACACATTTTCATTTTTCCGCAAACGACCAGTACGTCACAGAAAACTCAATAAATTAACAATTTATACAATTTACTTTTTGCCAAGGGATACACGTGTCCTGGTACGATGCTTTTCATCAACTGAAAATGCTTGGACGACTTTTAGCTCTGTAGACATTTTTGTGCATGCCATTACAAAGTCCACCTGCTTTGAATAAATTGGAAATTATTTTACCCTTTCATTAATAATACTCTAACGTCACGAAAATTACAACTATAACATTAACTTCACGTTACACGAGTTAGTAAACACAGCAACCATAGATGCGTGTACACCAATAAATGCAATTGTGAGTGCTAGTGTGCATGCTGCACTGTCACGTGAACGAGAATTAGAGTAACTGTGTAATTTGCGACCAGCCAGTGGTACTTCATGTGAGCGAGTAACCACAGACCCACAAAATGGCATACGAATGGCCTAGTTCCAAATTGTAAAGATGTACACGAGCGGAACATTTGATTACATTGTCGTTAACGTTGAAATTTGCCATAACTTTACACAAATATCTGTGCTTATTGCTCGTGTTCAAAAAATAAACAAAATTAAAGAAAAGGTGTAAATAGCGAGAAATAGAAATACCGAGTGTTGTAAACAGGACTGTTGAACATAGAAACAAATGAAAAAAAAGGGACCAACAGTAATTGTTGTAATTAGCGGGAAACCGTAAAAAACTGTAATGCAAAAACGGGGTTCTACTTTATATTCTTTTGAATTCATTGTGCAATCAAAAACTCCTCTGTTAAAACCAACAAGTGTCTGAATTTTTAAGAAAGAAGGGATGTATGACAGTAATTTCAAATGTCTCATAGTTAAGTGCACCTAGTTGAGGTGTAAGAAGGAAAAAAAACAATGTAGGCATACTTTTGCATACTTCTCAAACATTGTAAATTTCAGTACCGTAAAAATGATAAAAGTGATTATTTTTAGTGTAAATTACAGATGGCATTTTTAAAACACTTTATAAATTACACTACATAAGATACGTATTTCTATTCATTATACAACAACTAAAATACAAAATGTAAAGTTAAAGGAAATGCATAAATACTACCGACTACACAAAATTATAAAACACATTGAGTAGATGCCCCTGGTAGAGTAGGTATAGGCTGGTTTAGTTTTTGTAACTAGGCTAGGTTCCCGTCCAATTAATTAATTTATTTTGTGTGTTTTAATTTTTTTAATATAGGTATGTTAGTAAAAAAACTCTACCATAGTTATCGTTTTTTTTTTTTTTCCAGTGAGTTTGTTTATTAATCTCAAACACAGACTAGTTTTCGTAATGGTTGTGAAGGCTTCCAAACTATCCGCGAACAATGGGTTTGCAGATTTTATCAGTCTCAAAACCGCTGAGGCAATAGGCCACCTAATTAGTACAGTCTATTACCACTTTTAATAACCATAATAATCAAGACAGTGTTCATTACAACGAAACTTATAAGTATTACAAGCTGTGACAGTATTATTGTTTGAAATACACTGGTTTTATTTAAGAGTTATTACTTAATTTTTTCTGCCCAAGATAAGATATCTACTAAGTTGCCACCATTCTAAAGCCCTAGGTCTTGCAGTAGTTACTTTGCTACTAACTATCAAAATTTAAGAAAGACATAAATAGGTATACATATTTCTGTGTATTTTTCTTAAAATAATTTACTTTCCTGTCATATTAGTGAAGTTATTTTTTTGTTTGGTGAAACTTTTATTCATGATTTTTTAACATTCCCAACCAAGCAATCCAGAAATTTTTTAATTTTTTAATTAAAAAAAAAATCTGATTTACAGATACAGTAACCATGTACACTCAAATACCACAAGGTATATATCCTTACTTCTAATTACGCTACATGGCAGTCTAATATCAATGATATTCAAAGAAGCTCGATATATTCACATTGCAGCACGTATTAAAATGCAGTAGTGGATTCTCTACATATTGAAACCTAATGGATTGAAATATCTGCATCCACGGAACACATTCTGAAGCCCATTTCTTTATTTTACAGCATTTTAAGACCGCATCTATCAAAATCCCTCATGTACACTAGACCCCCGATTTTACGAACCCTGGATTTAACGAAGGTAGCGATTCTACGAATACAATCTCAGGAACCCTCAAAAAATAACAAAATTATATGACAAAAAAAATTGTAAGGAATTACGTTGACAATTAATAAAACATACTGTATCTAATTCACGGCATTAAAATATGAATTGTAGAGTTGCAGTTATTACTTGGTAAGTCACAATATTAAAAATAAAACAAAAATAGAGAAAATCCATTAAAAAATGTGGCAGTTACCGTTTGAAAACCGCACGGCGGCGCTGCCTGTGCCAAGCCGGCTGGCCTGCCTCCAACTACGACGTAATAGAATCTATATTGAGGTCGTACTATAGACACAAAGTACTAGCGAATGCACACGTGCTCATGTAACTATAGTACAGCCTCCTTCTAGACTGTTTCACGACGCCTTATATCTTTCTCGTCTCGCGCCGAATGAGTTTACTTTTTTACACGAACCCTATAAATAATAGCATATTTTTCTTTATTGCGTTAACACCATACGTACTTAAAACAATGAAATTGGCGCATAATTTGCTTAAACAATGCATTACTGCGCGTCGTAAAACGTGGGTTTCAAAGTGAGCACGATAATAGCACTACCTATTTTCCAAGTGTAGAAACATTTGTCTCCGGGTATGTAGAACTTGGAAAATAAATAGACGTTCATGTATTACGTAATCCCGGAACTCCTGATTTATTTTTACCGCATATACTGACTGTGAAAGTGATTATTTTCAATCACTTATACATGTAATTCTCGACGATTTTAGGTAAGAACGTTACAAAATGGTGTTTTTGTAACAACGTCGGTATATGCTACGGTGCCGCTATCTATCATCCATCTTGTGAACGTTCGTACTGTTGCGCTATCTGTCCGCTCTTCACGCTACTAGTATCTACGTTCTCGTACAATTCATCAACAACGTCGAGGGAACGTTTTTACGTTAAGTTATATAAAACTGCGCAATGAATAAATACATCTGCTTATTACTTCTTTCTTTGGTGAATAATTTACAAGGGCATTTTACTAGTAAGGAATGCCTACTTTTTTTTCTCCATTAAACGCTACGCAAATCGGGCTATTCGCTCGTGAGAAGGCACTCGGCAGCTCGGTTTTATCTTTTTTTTAGGACAAAGGTCGATTATATCTATTGTTTAGCGGTGTTCTTTTGATCGTAAGATGTCTGCCTATTGATATAAATTTATATTTCAACTATCACTTGCGTCATTTTTCCGTTAAATGCTACGGAAGTCGGTCTATTCGCTCGAGAGAAGACACTCGGAATCTCGATTTTATCATTTTTTTTTTAGGAAAAGGATTGGTCATATCTATTGTTTAGCGGTGTTCTTTTGATCATAAGACGTCTGACTATTGATATAAATTTATATTTAAACTATCACTTGCTTTATTTTTCCGTTAAATGCTGCGGGAGTCGGGCTATTTGCTCGAGAGAAGACACTCGGAATCTCGATTTTCTCATTTTTTGGGGACAAGGGTCGGTCATATCTACCGCTCAACAGTGTGACGTCTGGCTACTGCAATCAATTTATGTTTACATTATTACGTTAATAAATTTTTCGCAAAGCGCTACGGAAGTCGGGACATAGACACTTTGCAGAAAAAATGCAATTTTAAAATTTTCTGTTAAAGCAGGAGAAGGGGGAGGGGGGGGGGCAAAATAAGCCGCTATCGAATTTATGAAGGTAGCGATTTTACGAATGCGATGAGAGGAACCGTGAGTATTCGTAAAATCGAGGGTCTAGTGTATTGAAATTTTTTGTCTGTCCCACGTATAACGATAGAGAATCCACTGTAAATACATAAGAAACATACTTAACACCGTTTGATTGTTGCCAACCTACTACGTAATAAAACATGTTAAGAAGAATGAAAAATCTTGCCTGATATAAACAATACTGTAATGATTGTTAACCAGTCTCCATCATCTGCCACCATTTTACATTAAAAAATGTTAAATGACTGTAGCCTGCAATTCTCTGTGAATGCACTTTTTTTTTTGAACCAACATTCAGGAAAAAATAAACAAATTGTGATTTTATGGAATGTGTTTTATAATAGCATTGTTTAAGTATGAATATAGACAGAATCAAAACGAACAGGTAATCTGTTAAAATGTATGTAAAGGTAAAGAATTTTCAAGACCCCAAAGCACTATGGAAACAATTATTTTACAAAGCCATTCTCAGGAGCTGTGACATTGCCTAAATTTATGACTACTGTACTACATGTACATCCTATTTCCTATGTTCATGAGCTATACATACGTGTAAATGACTAATCACAATTTATGGCATTACTTAAGACTTCTTTTCTATGTAGTCACCTTTGTGCAAAACAATTTATTTGATAGTTTTATTTGTTACATGGCACTATTTAAAATTTTGATAAGGCAGTGTCCAGTTGAAAGTTGTTTAGCAATGTAGTTATTATCTCACCTGGTTCTCGAATGTTTGTCGCAGAGTATTGCCAGGTGTTGGCTCCAGCTCCATGTTGTGTGCCTTGTGGATCACTTCAATCACATCCTCCTTGGCCTTCTTGATGGCACGCTGAATCTCCATATACGTTTGAGGATCAGCAATGGTGTCACCAATACCAATAGAGTGCCCTTCTAGCAGCAGCCAGTTGTTGATGACAGTCTGAATGTTGCCGTAGAACTGGCCGCACACTTCGTGGCCCAGCTCCAGGAAGCAGATGTGCAGCAGCGAGGCTGCTGATGCTCCTAATGTCTTCTTGCAGAGGATTCCCATCACCAGCTCCCCATGCTCCACCATTACCTACAACAGTATACTGCTTTAATACTGATGCCAAAAGTTTCAGAGACATGTCCAGATAAAAATGCAAATACAAAACAACAACCACCATACTGTAATTGTGTTCGTTTGCACAACTCCAAAACCAGTACTGATCAAAGATTACTTTAAAAAATGTGCAAGTATAATTATAGAACATATCCATGGTGTAAAATTTTAAAAAAAGGTTTTAAAAAATTATGTCCTTCAAACAAAAAAAAGTTTATTTGCAGTATGTCAGTCAATGTAATGACACTACCCAAAAAGGGAAGCAATAATTACAGTAGCATTTAACGAAAAAATAAAGCAAGTGATAGTTGAAATATAAATTTATATCAATAGGCAGTCTTATGATGAAAAGAACACGGCTAAACAATAGATATGACCTACCCTTGTCCTAAAAAAAATTAGAAAACCGAGCTGCCAAGTGCCTTCTCGCAAGCGAACAGCCCGATTTGCGTAGCGTTTAATAAAAAAAAAAAAGGCATATATTACTAGCACAATGCCCTTGTAAATTATTCACCAAAGTAAGAAGGAAAAAGCGGATGTATTTATTAATTGCACAGTTTTATATAACTTAACGTCAAAATAATCCCTCGACGTTTGATGAATTGTACACGAACGTAGATAAGTAGCGTGCAGAACGTTCACAAGATGGAAGATAGATCGCGGCACCGTAGCATATTCCGAAGATCAATGTTCCAAAAACCCCATTTTACGACATTATTACCTAAAATCGCCTAGAATTAATGTATAAGTGGTTGCAAATAATCACTTTCACAGCCAGTATAAGCGATAAAAATAAATTACGAGTTCCGGGATTACGTAATACACGAACGTCTATTTATTTTTCAAGTTCGACATACCCGGAGACAAATGTTTCTACACGTGGATCACTTGTGAAATGCACTTTTACGACAAGAAATAATGCATTGTTTAAGCAAATTATGCGCCAAGTTAATTGTTTTAAATACGTATGGTGTTAACCCTATACATAAAACTATTACCACGCTATTATTTATAAAGTTCGTGTAAAAAAGTAAACACATTCGACGCGAGGCGAGACATAAGACATCGTGAAACAACCTAGAAGGAGGCTGTACTATAGTTAAATAAATGAGTATATGCGCATGCGCTGGAACTTTGCGGCTATAGTACGACTTCAATATAGATCCTAGTGGGAGATGCAAAGCAACGCTAGGAGCAGCACTGTCGCGCCAAGCAGACGGCCGGAATGATGATAGAAACTTATTTTTCGTATGCGTGGCAATGGAAATGCGAGTTTATTTTCATTTTAAGGGCTCTTGTGGATAAATGCAGGCTTAAATTAATGTATAGAAAACCAATATTGAACACGACAAACAATTTAGTTCTAAATATGTAATAAATTGTTTATTATATCCCATATTATTCATTGAAATGTGCATTAGAAGCGACGCAGAATAAAGCCACATGGAGAGAGTGTAGCAGTAAACGATTTTGTTATACGGCAAATACAATTTATAAGAAAAAAAATTAATATAATCTTTTTGGAAAACTACAAAATTGATTAAAATTTGTGTGCACGAAAACTGTCCGTTTAAAATGTTTACAGGTTACATAATGCTTGAAGGTTAGTTCATGCTATTATATTAATATTATCGTTATTGCAAGTAGACTACCTAACACTTTATATAAAAAAGGGATATTATGAGCTTGTAATTTTAATGTTACTAGATATTTACTAAACGTTCTGCAAACGTAGCTAGGAAAATTTTATTGTAACAATTTTTAGAGGAAAAAAATTTGCTTTTCAAAAATAAACATAAAACGGAAAATTATTTTTAATAAGATACGCATGCTAAGTTTGTATTTTAACGCTTAATAATGAATATACACATCTACGACTATATCATTTCAACAATTTAGTAGTCAGTAAATGTTCGAGGTTAGGCCTAACATAGTTAGTTCTAAATAAACCAGTTATAATGAAAGAAACGTGTTTACTACAATACAAACAGAAATTGGAAAAGAAGATACAAATAGGTAATACAGAGTTAGTTTGGAGAATACTGTTTACAATATGAATACAATTAGATTAGTAGAAGTTGGGATGCGTGAAAATGTTAACACCCGTTACGATATTTTTACACTGTTACCTATCGACAATACTCTTTATATACATACAGAAACATATTTTTAATAAAACTACTTTATTTTTACATCGAAGAACAGTATTTTTGTCACCAAGTATTTATCTATAGACATTAAATAGCTTCGCTGCGCACGTGTACAATATAGTGTCTGCAGTCGGTATCACCATTCCGAGGGTTCAGAAGTTCACCACCAGATGTCAGTCACTTTGCTTTGCATCTCCCATACGCCGTAGTTGATGGAGACAGCAGGCCGGCTTGGCACAGGTGGTGCCGCCGCCACGCAGTTTTCAAATTGTCACTGCCACATGTTTTAACTGATTTTCACTATTTTAGTTTTATTTTTAATATTGTGACTTACCAACTAATAACTGCAACTCTACAATTCATATTTTAATGCCATAAGATAGATAATGTATGTTTTAGTCATTGTCAATGTAATTCCTTACAATTTTTCTTGTCATAGAATTTTGTTATTTTTTGAGGGTTCCTGAGATTATATTCGTAGAATCGCTACCTTCGTTAAATCCAGGGTTCATAAAAACGGGGGTCTAGTGTATGGAGTTCTCAAAATATAACTGAACGAACTTTAGTCTTGCGCAATTTTACTAAATGGCTGACCTAACGCTGGTAGATGTCATTCAGCTGATTTTCTCGGAGATCTCAATTTCCCCCCTGACCATGCATTCTGGCACCTCTCCATACTAATTTCACATCATCCCCCACTAGAGTTAAAACCTCATGGTTATGTGCTGACGAAAATCCCTTCACTCATTCGCTGAAACAATTATATTGTAGGTATATGAAGTTGGCTTTGGCTGCTAGGTTGACCAATTCATAAATAGAAGGTTAAGGTACACACAAGCTGGTACATCTTGATAGTGACACACAAGGGGACGAATACATTGTTGCGCAGGTGCAAACAAAGTGTAAAAACTGTGAGGCTGAATATATTGGTCTCACCAACACTCTCAAGCAGAGAGTGAATGGCCACAGAGCACACACCAGACAAACCATAGCAGGTAACGATACCAACCCACAGGAAAAACCAGTTGCTATTCATGCAGGCCACCATAATAAGGACTATGACGGATGCTACACCAGAGTGGTGAGGACCCTGCCACCTTAAGCAAAAGCTCTAGACAACGGGAACTAGCTCAACAGTACACTACAAAATCCAAGCAACCACCAGGTCTCAAAAAAAGATAACATCTGCAGACAATCATCTCCCCAAAACCATTTCACTCGCATCTCCTCATAAAACCTTACACATCCTCTTCCACATTACAATTCTGAATCTCCCGCCTCATATCAGTTCAATCATTGGCTGCTAGATGCATCAGCATCAGTGCATCGGCAGCCACACTGCAGCCAGCCATGTCTCTTCGCCTGAGGAAGCTGCTCTAAGCAGTGATATGTCGCGAAATGTGCTTCCGCGATTTTGTGTCGTCCTCTGAATTTGTGTGCAACTGTCAAAAACCAACACGTAAGTACTTGTGCTTCAGTCTTTTGTACATACTGATAGCCTAGCGGCCTCTTCCTTTTATTTATGTTTCCTTCAGGAAAGTAGGCTCAAAGAGATAATGTATAACACCATGTTTACCATCCACTTGTTTCAAAATATGTTACAATTGCATTTTTAACTGAAGGTTTACAGAAAGGATTGCATACATATTTAATTCTCCCCGACAGATAAACCACAATAAAATTATGTATAAACGTAAAGAGATAAGAATGAAATGATGGCCAAAAAGTATGAATGTTTAGCTATCGTGCATGATGTACAGTCATTTTAAATAAAAGCCCGGGCACATTAAACAGAGCTTATAGTGCATACCTACAGTAAATCCTCATTGTTCCGGTCAATTGCCCCCTCCCCCTTCCACACCTCAACAACGTTCCAAAGCAGACCAACTGAACAAACCGACCCAATTACAATTTTTTTAGTCTTTGTCCCAGTAAAAACAGCTGCAAATTACAGTAGTAACTAGAATAATCAACACTGGCATTAACATGCATAAATAAATGACAGCCACAAATATGCTTCTTACACTAGGCATTAGGAGGTTTAAAGGCGAAGCCTATTTAAAAGCAGTGGCGTGAGCAAGGATGTAAGGTTTGATATTTTAAATTATATTAAGTAGTGTTCAGTCATTTTTAACGTTATCACATTTGAACAAGAATAATTTTCGGCATTGAGAAGAGGAAATTATCTCTATGTACAAAAAAACTATGGCAGAGGATTCGAAGTGTTTGTTGACAGTGAAAATACAGTAGCGTCCCGTTATAACAAGGTGTTACAGTTCCGGGTTCGGACCTCGCTATAGCCGAGTTCTCTCTATTGCCGAATTAAGCCAATTTTAACTCCCAAAACCCAAAATGTTAGCACCAAAACTGGAAGAAACGATAAAAAATGATCAACACTCGCAAAACATTATTGTTCATCATGGCGTCGCTAGCCAGACTGGTTCCTTTCCCACAAAGTTCAATAACACACCGTGAGGCGGCACTAGTAACTATCACAATGGCGGCGTTCACCTACAAAAACAAACACTGTACTTAAGCTGAAACACATGCGGCACAGTGTGTCCGACATACCGCCCACCAAAATTCACCCCAATTTTCTGTGACTAAATTACATGCACTAGACTGGAAGCCGGCACAGTTTCACCACTGGTCTTTTCACAATGGAGTGTGGCAACTTTACGGTCGCCAACCTGACGACCCCATCCTTTCCTGGGTGCAGCAACTACACACGGCCTGTCAACCACTGTAATGGGGGCAAGCTGTCCTCCTTCAGAAGCACTAAGTCTGTGTGGTATGCAGCTCTCCTTGGCTTCTGATCCACTTTCCACGTGGCTGTAGTGTATGGAGGTACTCCTTGTACCACCTGATTCAAAAATGTTGCGAGGTTTGCTGAAGGAGTTGCCAATGATCCAGGCGGTTGAGGGGTATGTATATGACTCAAGTCAGGTGAGGGAAGTACTGAACTTTAATACCAACCAGGAAATGTGCTGGTGTTAGCACACCAAGGTCACTCGGATCGGAAGATAAAGCACACAAGGGACGAGAGTTCAGAACAGCCTCAATACGACAGAAAATGGTTGTGAGCTCTTCAAAGGTGAGGGTCTGTTTTCCTACGACCCGTCTCAGGTGGTCCTTGGCAGAGCGGATAACAGCCTCCCAAAGTCCACCGAAAAGTGGTGCAGAAGGGGGGGTTGTAGTGCCACTGAATGCCACACTCCGACATGCTGATCATCACGTGCGATTCGTTAACTGGATTCTTCAAGTGCTCATGCAGTTCATTGACATAATGGCTTGCCCCAGCAAAATTAGTCCCGCAGTCTCAGTAAATGTCTTTGCACAAGCCTCGATGTGAGATGAACCGAAAGAGAGCATTCAAAAAGGCATTTGTGCTAAGGGCAGAGACAACTTCTAAGTGAACTGCCTTTGTGACAAGGCAAATGAACAAGCATAGGTTAGCCTTTGTCACCTTGGCATTTCGTGCAGAAGCAGTTTTCACTAAAAAATGGCCCCCCGTAGTCCACACCAACATTCAGAAATGGCCTCGCACTTTGGATGCAGACAGATGGAAGGTTTCCCATCACCGGCTGCACTGGCTTGGCATTAAATCTGCAACATCGTATGCATTTAGCAATCCTGGCTTTGATAACCTTCCTGGGTGACATAATCCAAAACAGTATACGGGTTGCTGCAAGAGTAGAATTACATCCAGCATGGAGATGTGAGATGTGGTAAAAGTCAACTATAAGGTTGGTGACATGGCTTTGTTTCGGTAGTAACCATGGGTGTCGTTCTTCAAACGGTAGGGTATATTCCTGTAACCGCCCGCCCACTTGTAGCAAGCCCTCAGAGTCTAGGAAAGGACTGAGACTTCTGACTACAGAGGGACACTCCCTGTCATGCTTCAGATTCAAATAATTTATGTTGAACTAGGTGCACACAACACTTCTGAGCCTCGTTAATGTCCCTTGTGGTCAACACAGCATGCTTACGGTCCTGCTTCTTGATGTTAGAAATGAATCTTAATACTAATGCTGTAACCCGTAACAGCCGAGACCGTGATGAAAATTTATCAAAGGTGTCTAGCAGGTCAACTTCTCTACAATACGTCACCAGAGCTAGAACTGGAGGCTGTTTGAGTTCTGAAGCCGTGACATTGGCATCAATTGAGCTTGACTCCTGTTTCGGCCAACTTCTTTCTTCACACGTCAACCACTCAAGTCCGTGCCACCAAAGGGAGTGATTAACTAGCTCTGTGGGGGTGAGGCCTTGTGATGCGCAGTCAGCCGGATTAACCCTTGTAGGTACGTGTCGCCAATGAATTGGCACACTGCTCTGTTGAATCTGTGAAACACGGTTAGCCACAAATGTCTTGAGTTGGTGGGGTGCAGTACTAATCCATGTCAGTGTTACACTTGAGTCGCTCCAAGCAAAGACATCTTGAATGTAGATCCTTGATGCCAGAGCTCCATGCACTACTTTTAACAACGTGTAGAGAAGATGAGCACCTAGCAACTCCAGTCGTGGTAGCGTGACTTTTTAAAGGAGAAACACAAGATTTAGCAGTCAGTAGATGTGCTTGAGTACCAGATTTCCCGGAGCATCTTAGGTAGACCACAGCAGCATATCTCTGGTTAGAAGCGTCCACGAATCCATGAAGGTGGTAGGTTTGTTGATCAGACGTGGCCACAAATCTGGGAATGTGGAAATTGCTAAGCTCAGGAAACTCTGAAATGAACTTCTCCCAGTTGTCCTTAATCCGTTCAGGTGGTGCATCATCCCAATTAACACCTAACAACCACAGTTCTTGTAAGAAAACCTTGGCACGGAAGACCACAGGAGTAATCCATCCTAGTGGGTCATAGATTTTGGCGATGTTTGACAATATGACTCTTTTGGTAACATTGGTGTCTGAAGTATTAATGCAGTAAGAAAATGCATCTTCCTTTGATTCCCACTGAAGTTCTAACACCTTTATTCACGTCCTTGACGTCCTGAAATAACAATGGGCATACTCTATGTTCCTCAGGTACATTTCTCAACAGGATATCATTGTTATTGGACCATTTTCGCAGCTCAAAGCCACCTAGTTTGAGCAGTGTCACAAGTTCCTCTTGCAATGCTACGGCCTCCCCTACAGATGGTGCTCCAGTTACAATATTGTCAACAAAGATGTCCTCCATTAACACCCGTGCTGCAATACGATACCTTTCTTGTTCATCATGGGCTAGTTGCTGTAGTGTTCTCATGGCCAGGAATGGAGCACAGGACATACCATGCGTGACCGTGGTCAGTTTATACTCTTGAATGGGTAGTGCTGGACTTTCTCGCCAAAGAAGTACCTGGTATGGCTGATCATCTGAGTGTACATAAACTTGTCGATACATCGCATATATCTGTAGTCAAAACCACTGGGCGGAGACGAAAATGCAAGATAACCTTTGCTATATCCTGCTGTAGCTTTGGTCCAGTCATAAGGATCATAAGGACATCGTTGAGTGATTGGCCAGACGCTACAGGGGCAGATGCGTCAATGACCACCCTCAACTTGGGGTTGAACTCTGATGTTTGAGGACACAATGATGTGGAATGTAGTATCGTGGGCTGCATGTTGAAACCACTCGATGCATGTGTCCCAACATCTCATACACCCAAAGAAAATTTATGTATTGCTGGTATACTTCTGGTTGGCGACCTAAGCGACGCTCTAACTTCACCAATTGATCAATTGCAAATGAAAGTGAATGTCCTAACTCTGGTTCAAGTCCTTCTGGGGTGCGACGATAAGTATGTTGAAAGTGCTTCTCGCACACAATGTCTTCAGGATCTGAATGTTTGGTGACGGGCACCTCCTCAACTTCCCAGAAATTGCGTAGTGTGTCTACAAGGCTGGGTTGAACGTTGGTGAATAATGAGACTACAGGGTTTGAGGCATCCTTTATTTGCTCGCATCTTCCCATTTAATACCCAACCGAAAATGCTGTGAAGCGCAGTGGGAATATCTGGAGCTGCCTGTTGCCGCCCACCATCAAACAAGTCTAGGTACACATCTGCTCCGAGCAGAATGTCAATAGGGCCTGGTATATCAAATGCCGGATCTGGTAACTGAAGGTTCTGATACCTGGCTCGTATCTCAGGAGGCATGGGTACACATGGAAGTTTTGCAGTGATGGATGTCAGGATTAATGCTTTAGTAACAACTTGTGGTCCCTACTGGGCTGAGGGTATAAGAATGCATGTTGTAATACCCTGATTGAGGGGCACTAGTGTGTCTGAAAGGCCTACCACAGGAATTGGTGCCTTCCTTCGGCATAAACCCAACCTTTGAACACACTCCTCGGTGATAAATGAGGACTGAGATCCGGAATCAAAAAGTGCACGGGCTTTCTGTGCATTCCCATAAGCATCTCAAATGCTCAAGACCGCTGTGTCTAGAACAACAGTAGCCTGGTTCCCCGGTGAGGTCAGCGATACGACAGAAGATGTACCCTCATTCGATGAAGACGTGGAATTGCTAGACTCCACTACAGATGGAGGTTGAACATTGTCGAGTGTGACTGGGAATGAATCCAACAATGTATGATGTCGTCTTTGGCAGTGTATACATTTCCTTTTAGACATGCAGTCTTTAACCTGGTGCGATCGTAAACAAATGAAACACAGCTTTTGCCTCATCACCAGTTCACGCCTTTGATCAACAGACAATGCCAGCCATTCAGGGAACCTATATATCTATATATACTACCCTCACATGCACCACATAAGCCACCTTCATCTGAAGAGGCTACAAAAAAGGTTGCTCCAGTGTTTGCACTACTCACATTTGGTCGCTTGTTCATTGTATTATGTGGAGGGTCTACTACCGAAAAGCTATTCGCCATGCGTAAAGTTTTGGAATGTAACTCCATGAACTGCAGCAACTGATCAAATGTTGGGATCTCTAGATGTTTGTGATCGACTTCAAACTGGCAGCGTACATCTCTGTCCAGTTTGGGCAACACTATGTTTAGGAGCATAAAACTCCACTGTTTAACTGGAAATCTAAAACTTGTAGTGAAACTAAATTTTCTTTAACTGTATTTAACAGACAGCGTAACTTTTCTGCAGATGAGATTGATATTTTGGGAGCACTCATGATCTGATCAATATGTAATGTAGCAATCGCCCTGACGTCCTGATACCTTATCTGTCAGCGTTTTCAGACCTACTTCATAATTTTGCTCTGACAGAGGAAGGGATCTTATGAGGTTAAGGGGCTCTCCAGTCAATGACGTTAGCAAATATTGGTACTTTTCTACACCCGACAACACTGAATTGCCATGCACTAGTGATTTGAACAAATCATAATACGTAATCCATTCCAAAAGGTGACCTGCGAATGTTGGCAGTTGCAACTTGGGAAGCTTTACATTGGTTCCTTTGCTGTCCCGTTTCGTAGAATGTGGGCCACTGCTTTCTCCGTCCTGGCTTATCGTTAGTCTGGATAGAATTTCCTGGACGTGGTAGTACGCTCCATCAAATTCCTCCAATTCCCCTTCACTTGCTTCTGACTCTGCGACGGAGTAGGACTCGGCATATTGTAATGCTAATTGCAGGTGATATTCATCGAACTTACTCTTTAACTTCCCCAAGTCCTGGCAATGTGCGCGAAACAAATTCACGCGTGTAGGGTCGCTTTCCGCCTGGTTGGCGAGTGAAACCAACCTGTGGAGGCGACATTTCACGAGTCGTAAGCGCGTCACGACTTGTTTATCAGCCATTTTCTCTTCGCAAACAAGGTTATTTTTTGTTTTCTTTCGTGGCATTTGTGTCTCAAAGTTTGGCGAAACAACACACGCACACAACGCACGCATCTGCTCACAATCCATATCATCACGTGAACGAGAACAGAAAACTCGGCGACGAGAGTTCAAGCTGTAACGGTTTTATTCCTATCGCGTTGCTGTATAAATTTTTCGAACGACCACCAGTTGAGTCGTGACTTGAAGGACTGTAGCGCACATTTGTTACGCACTATGAAGATTTGTATGAATGATTATCCGGCCCGGAGGACCAAAAATGTTAGCACCAAAACTGGAAGAAAGGGTAAAAACTATCAACACTTGCAAAACATTATTGTTCATCATGGCATCGCTAGCCAGACTGATTCCTTCCCCACAAAGTTCAATAACACACCGTCAGGCGGCGCTAGTAACTATCACAATGGCGGCGTCCACCTACAAAAATAAACAAATTATTTAAGTTGAAACACATGCGGCACAGTGTATCAGACACAAAAAAAATCGCTCAAAAATGCATTAAGATTATTTTGAAATATATTTTACAGAAAATATGTTGTTACAAATAAAATTATAGATTATTTTAGCAGTTATTGCTTGTGCTCTTTATGATGAAACCCATAAAGTACGTTGATCATGTCAAAACGAATGAAAAACCTGACACAACTTGCTGCCGCAGCATTGTCCTACAATCACTCACCCACGCAGCTTCTCATGACGCACCACTCACCCACGCAGCTTCTCATGACGCACATGCCAGGTAAGCGACCGCTACTTCGCATGATTACATCAAACCAAATAATAACAACTTGTCGCTGCAAATGATGAGTTGTCAGTAAATGAAACAAGAGATTGAGTTGAATTATTAGTGCAAAAATTTAGATATTTTTTGCCTAGAATATGACAATGCCACATATTGCACCCAATTAATTTATTAAATGTAGTACAGATTAAAATTACTTACTGAAATAAATAATGTTTCGTGAAATTAATGTTGAAAATGCTTGTTGTGAGGTTTACTCAACCAGCTAAAAGTTGAGAAAATGTACGAAAGTCTGTGAAAAATAATTTTGTTGATGTAAACTATATTATAACGTACATATGGCCACAATGAAAAAAAAAGTAGGAATCAACAAGTTAACTAAAAAATTCTCAAACACCATACATTCAAAAAGTAAAGTGGTGAGAAACACAAGTGAAACTAAATTTTACGAAGTGGCTGCTGCAATTTTGACGTGAAAATTATACCATAAACACTTACGTACTTGCGCTCCCTTACTTTTGATAAACTTGGAAAATATTTTCCCCATGTTCTAAGCTGTGGTAGGTAATTGTAACATTTTAAACAGTGGAAAGTCTAGATAATATGAGGTACTTGGCCATCCACCCCCCCCCCCTATTCGAAGTTATTCTTTTTATTTTCTCTCTCTCTGTTTTTTTTATTTAATTGAGTTCTGTTGTAACTGATTTAGAGGATAATTCGAGAAAGCTCATGTGTTATCGGCTATGCCCAGGTGGCCGTATCAATACAGGATCCCAGGATGCCAAGATGTGCTAAGTGCAGTTTACATCAAGCAATGTTTATGTTTTATTGGTCTTACGCTTAATTTTTTGAAGCCCGGCCTACTTTAGTTCAAAGTGTATGCGACAGTAACTACCAAGGATAGTTAACCCTTAGTAGTAATATAAATATGTAGTTTGTGGATTTGTATACTGTGATTATGTACGGTTTTTTTTTTCAATGGGCCGAGCCATTAATTTTTGTCTAAAATAATAATAATAATTAAGCCCAGTAGTAATGGGTGTGTTCATGACACTGATTTCCTATTTAAGGAATAATTATTGACTTATATAATTGATTTGTGAATCTGTGAGTATATTTTTTTGTGACTTTATTAAGCAACTAAACTAGTATTGTATAATTAAATATAATATTTAACGATAGTCCGCCAGCAGGAGTGCTAGTGGTAATTTTGGCTGTTTTTGTCACATGGTGCTGACATCTTGTGCGAGGTATTTCCGCCCTCGGGAGGATGTGCTCCCTGGAGGCGGTTGTGCGAGAGATGGCAAGGTGAATGGACGCTTCTCCAATGGCCGGGTGCCACGTGGTTTTGATATCGCCCAGCATCAGGCGTGAGGAGTATTTGTTTAAGTGTATTTAACTGCAAAAAATGAAGCTAAAGTAGTAATTTGAACAGCAGCAGCGCAGTTTTATTGTATTTGTTGGGTTGACGATAGTATGCTAAGGCCGAGCCCATCGGTAGTTGCAAGCATTTATGTGAAGACTGTTTCGGTAGCAAAATAAAACCATCGGTGTGACTCCAACGCTGAAGTAATTCTGTTCTTTTCCACTGATGATGTAACCCGTTTCACTTTCAAACCCCGCTCAAAAGTGAGATGAGAGAGGAACCTCGACTGCTGAGCAGGGAGAAGACTGGATGCCGTGGCTGGCGTCGTGTGTGGTGGTGATGAACCACTACAATAATGTCTAAGCTCCATAACCGGTTTGTTTAAAAATTGCATTGCTAATTAATTGGCATTGTCACTTGTGCCACTTTTAACATGGTTCGTACTCCCTTAGTACAATGAAAAATTGGAACTTCTAAGGACTCTCTAAAATATTTTATAGGGCATTATTAAGGACTGAAAAACGTTTTGCTACGTATTTCCACTCTAATTAGTATCGCAGGTGTTTCTGTTACGTTTATAATACAACCATAGCCCTACTTTTTATTCCTAGCTGAGAAAACTTACTAACTTAATTGACAACCTGCAACTGTAATGAAATAAGCCAGGCCTAACCAAAATGTTTACCTCATACTGGTAATGAAACCAAAGAAAAATTAATTTCACTGACAAAAAATCAGAATTGAACGTTTGTTTTAAATAAACTAAGTTACAATTGCTAACGCCATGTTTTTTTTATTAAATGCGTAAATACATTTGCAACTCACAAACTTCACAAATAATGATAAACATGAATTTTAGTCAGAGACAAATTCCTTTACGTACACAGTATCCATATTCGTGATTCATAATAAATGAACTGCAGAATAGTGTTTCATCGTCAAACTCAAACACTTCAACGTGCGAGGAATCAATTGACTCAGTCTGCAGGATTCTAAACAAAACCAATCCCATGTGCACTCTGCCACTTTGAAACTGCCTATTAAAGTAGGCCACTGATTGGCTTTCAACTGTAATTTTCTCATTGTTCCGTACGACTTACTCATTGCGACCAACAGTTGGAATTCTCACTAAACACTTATTTTATGGCCGTTAGTACATGTTATCTGAATGAAACAATAATAGAAATGCAGTTTAATGTTGGCAGAACTCGGCCAAACTGTTTTTCGGAATTTCTGACTTTAAAAAAATGTGCATCTAATTGTGAATGTCTAAATATTCGTAGAATTTACAAGTTTCTATTAAATCGTAAAAGCCATACCATTTTCACAAAAAAGTTGCGAAGTTGAAAGACTTTTCAGGACCATCTGATAAAATAAAGACTTTTAAGGGCCCTCAAAATTAATGTTAACAATTAAGGACTCTTTAAGGACTTCTATAAGGACCGTACGAACCCTGTATTAACCATAGTTGTTTACATCCGACGACACTGCTTTCACGCTGCATGCTAGCCGGGCTAATGGTTCTACTGATAGCTAGAATCTTTTTTTTTGTCCTCGTCGTCACTCCTGTAACTCGGTGCATAACTGTCTTAAAAAAATCATAAGAAAGCCAGACGGGCATGTTCGTATTTTTCCATTTTTAATTGCTGGTAATACTGCCTGTTGAGTTTGCGTGCTGCACGACGGTCGGTGAACACTCCAGAGTACAGACAAGCCGTGTCATCAAATGCAACAGTTCTAGTTGCAGCCTGCAATACACGTGCATGAGCAAGCCTGCAGCAGACGTACACAGAATATGGCAACTGAGCAAGCTATCTGGCAACATCTAATGCATGATGCAGCATCCTCTAGTCTGCATTCATACTGCCACCCCCCGCCTACCTACTATCTGAGCCTTCATCCCTCCTAGTCAGTGACATTCACAGCCCTAGTCGGGAAGGGAGGAGAGAAGAAGGAAGCCTATTGGAGTTACCCTGCTGCTGTGGCTAAGTCAACAAACCAGACAAGCACAGAGGGGGTGGCTGGAAGTGGTGTTACTACATCTGGCAGATAACAAAAGAGCTCTTCACACAGTCATGAAACTGGTCACAAGCATACTTCACATGATGTCACCACACATTTCCTGTGATAAAATCACTTTTTTTGATGGAAAATGTTTGCGTTTTTTTGTTGGATCCTTGAAAAAAGCCTCATTACAAAGGAGTTCTAGTTAATACCGAGCACACTATTATAGGATTCTACTGTACTTATTTATTCACAGCAGAAAAGGTATTTTTAAAAAAGTCCTAAAAAATCAAATGGCAATGTGGGACTTACTAAGATGAACAAGAAGTCAGTGGTGGCATACATTGAAGTAGGTTCAAAAGGTACTGAAAAGCACTGAATATAATTTAGCTAGTACTGTATATCCCTATCCTTTGCACATGCCACAGCTCTGGAGTCAGCAGCACCCTTCTTAAGCAGACTAAATACAAAATAGGGCGACAAACCAGAGCTTCAACCATGTTTACGTTTTCCTTCCCTGTCCACAACGCATTCATTTTTTTCTGTGCAAGGCGAAAGATAATGGCCAGGGTAGAATGAGAGAAAAGGAGGAACTTTTTTTAAGGATTGTAAGGTCCCATTTCATTTCAGCATAAAAAAAATAATTATTAAAGAAGCATTACTACTCTTTGAGTAAATAAAGAAATCAAAAGCCAGCCAGGCACATGGCACCATTCTGTCTCCGAGGGATCAAGAACTCAAGAGTTGATATGATAGTTCAGATGTTTTACATAGTTTAAGCAGAGCCTCGAACAGTTACGTTGTATTTTGCCGCTATTTCACCGGCACTATACACTGTCTCAAACTAGCACCTTGCAACACTCTGCAAAATATTTCATGAAAAGAAACATGATCGAAAAGATGCAGTGCAACAAATTAGAGAAAAAAAAGGTACAGCGGCCAACCCACATCTTTTAGATCATACATGCAGAAGGAAAAAATTATTTAGAAGATGTTTATATATGGCAAACCAAGGTTACAAATGAATGATGACAGACAGTGCTGCCCACACAAGTTAAATTTCCCACTGATCTGTACTTAATTTCACAATTTTGGTCTCAGTCCCTGCATATGTCTGCACTCTACGGAGTCACTACATTAGCGTAACCACAAGGAAACTATTCATAACTGAACTACTGCAAAGTGTACTCCCACCAGCCAACATAACTTCCGCAAAAATACTACCTCAGTTATTAGTCTTTCGGAAATACACTGGGAAAATAATGAAAATAAAAGTATAGTGGAAGCCAACTACTACGAGCATGGGATATTACGAGACGTTCGTAATTACGTGTTTTTTGTAATGTACCGTCAGTTTGTGTATGCAGTTTAATATATAAATGTTTGGTATTAATGAGTGGTATCATCCTGAGCACTTTCGTAGATACGAGAGATTCACAAGCAACAATCATCAACATACCGTGCAAAATGATTTTTTTAAAATTATATACCATATTTACTCGCATATATTGCGCCATCGCGTATATTGCACACCGCGACTTTTCAACAATGTATTCAGATTTTTAAAAAAAATTGCGGTTTTTTCGCTTTGCGGGTGATGAGATTTGCTGTGCTGTGCCGCTCGATGCTGTCGGAACAACAAGTGTGACGTGCGCTCTGTGTGTGTGTGCGCACCCTCTGTGCCTGTGGGTAGGCCAACAAACTATTTTTAGACAGGTCGGCTGG
>PNEQ01004258.1:0-29644 GCA_003012365.1 Medauroidea extradentata
GAACACACACACACACACACACGCACGTGCGCGCGCATGTTTCAGGTCGCGCAACCTGTGTAAAGTTACAACAGCCCCGGCGTGACTCGTTACCGCGCCACGCGACGAGGGGAGAAAGCGGGAGGAACCGGAAGCAGATCTGTGCCGGCCGGCGGAAATGACATCTTCCGCGCTTGCGCAACTTGCCGCCCGTCGTGTATTCACCCCTTCCCCTCCTCCACACCATCCGTAAAAACACCCCGACACGCCTTTATTCGCTCGCGGCGCGATACCTCTCTCACATTTGCAAACCCCTGTTTACCGCGCAGACAGTTGGCACTCTATTATTTCTAATTCAGCTATTGTTCAAAAATACATACAATTATTTTATTTTTGTAAGTCGGTTTTCCTTTCTTGTATAAAACCGTTCTATGGAAAGACGGGATTCGGCACGCCATTATACAAAACCTCTGAATGCTAGAAAATGTCCATTACTGTAAACAATTGTCACAACGTAGGTATGTCTACAAAACTAACCATATCATACAAACATAAATATTATTAAAACAATTAAACATTTTCACGAGCTCCCGGTCATAAATGAGTGATGAAGTGCACATTTAATTCACTAACACATTTTACTTTACGTAATGTGTACTTAAATTTTTAGAGATTATTATTTTTTAATTAATCTCCTTAAAACTACCTTTACGACGATTACGAAA
This sequence comes from Medauroidea extradentata, assembly GCA_003012365.1. Classification (NCBI taxonomy): domain Eukaryota; kingdom Metazoa; phylum Arthropoda; class Insecta; order Phasmatodea; family Phasmatidae; genus Medauroidea; species Medauroidea extradentata. The sequence goes on from PNEQ01004258.1 coordinate 705, forward strand.
AGAAAAGTATTAGGAAAAATGTGGTTCTTTATTACAGTAAGTAAAGAGCTAGATACTAGTAGTGTCTTGAGCTATGTGAAATCAAATGTGAAACGATCTTTCCATGGAGATTACAAAATAGCTGTAAAATAATTGTGGCACAAAAATTTCGACAGTAAAAAAAATCGTTTGACTCTAAACCAAGGTCGTAGAAGCAAAGGGCTGGACACTTGCCTATCTACCAATGTATTTTGCTTGACCCCCTTGTTTGGCTGAAATTCACCAAGTTACCTAGAGTGTTGTGCGTCTTTGGCGCTGCAATCAGGGCGGTCGGGCTCAAACTCCGCCCACTTACCTCCCACTAAGATCAACTATTTATCAAAACGCATTTTTAATAATTCATGAAATACTTCCTTCGCTCACAATCTTAAGGGTGCCGTCTACCCGCGCGTGAGAGGCTCAAAAGCGACGGAGCAGTAAGGTCGACCTTGCAGCGCGCATCAAATGCCGCGTCGCGCATCAACGAGCCAAGCGCTGAACTAGCGTGCAAGGTTTCCGCCGAACCGTTTTTACTATGGGACTTTCAGCGACAACACTGTATTTTTATTGTACGTTATTAAAGATAAAGGTTCACTCTACAGGCCTATTTTATTCAGAGGCTTCCGAAAATGAAACCTTTTACATAAAAATCGCCGTGAAAAGTCCCAATTCAGTCATTTTCGCACCCAAAAAAAATACTAGTTAGAAACGAAAACAGTGTGTGGGAAATAAATAGGCCTGTGTAAGGGTCCTTAAATGCTTTTCGTAGCCTAACCGCGTGACGACACGTGGAACGGATTCCGAATAAAATCAGGATTGTTGAAGGTCTGCACGTCTATTCACGATCCTAGTAGATGGCGCCCTTAAAGCATGGCTCCAGCAATATTTATTTCCTTTATAATGTAAACACAGGAAAAAAGTGGGCGGAGTATGAGCCCAACCACCCTGATTGCAGCGCCAAAGACGCACAACACACTCGGTAACTTGGCGAACTGCAGCCAAACAAGAGGGTCAAGTTTCCAGGCGAGTGTCCAGACCTGTTCTTCTACGACAGTGCTCTAAAACCAACTACTGCTAGGTCAAATCTGACACAAGTACCTCAAGACACTAAACGAAAAATGAAAACCACTACGTGTTTCCCGCCTTCTGGCAGGGTCACAAAGTTGTTGAGAGAGGTTTGGTTACATAGATTAATCGTGGAGAAAGGCGGGCGAAACAGCAGTTTTCCGAGAAAATCCGCCCGCAAGCAGCAACGTCCGCCACGTTTCCTACATGCGAAAAATTCGGGCCCGAACCCTGTCCGCCTAGATGGGAGGCGAAGCGGTCTGACCCCTCTTCTACCACGACCCAACCTCAAGAAACTAAGTAAAGTCTCTCCCTAATTAATTATGATGAATCATAAAACACGTGTTATGAAACGGGCATCCTGATACGTGAACTTCTAAAATCCTCACGAATGGAGTCGCAGTTGTCAGGACATGTAAATTCAAGCTGGTAACAGGAACTATGTGCAGTTTTTTTTGTTTCCATGCACAAATGCACTTCAGGGCACTGCTTACGCCAGAGCCTAGGTGAGAGGGACGATAGCGAGTTACATGTTATATAAACTCGATGTGGCCCTAGGTCGTTCGAGATAAAGTGAGCACTAAAAATTTTACCTCTGAAAAATATCACTAGCCGTACTGCATAGGGGCCTATTACTCAGTATTAAATAGTCCCCTTACTGCTTGTATGGTTGGCAGCGAAATTACGCAATGTAGTTCCGTGGCTTTTCCAATATAAATGCGTAATCAACCAAAGTCGACAAAATTGTATTTTATATAACTTATAAACTTCTTTTTATCAAACTATACAAGTTCCTACCGACTGCACAATTTACCTTATACGTTTAAACATCAAGTGACGTGCCCAGAGGGGTTAGACATTTCCGGTCTTTAACCATTACGCCTGGAAAGATACGAATTGTCTGAAGAAAAGGAACCTTAGCAGGGGTTTATTTTTAATGCTCACTTCATCCCGAACCGGCTATCGTCACCTATCGAACATACAAAGGTTTGAGAGACATTCAGGCGAGCACCTATCATTTTATAACGTAATATGAGATAAGCATGATGCATCCGCCTATACCTTAAAAAAAATATTCTGAACGAAGATTATAATTCCTAACAAAAATACCCAATTTTGCCGCGAAGGTTTAAACATAAATGATGGACCTAAAAAAATTGTATGCATATGTGTAAAGTTCTTTATCTGCTATTGCTAAGCAGACAAGACCCACCAGTGGCGGATTTAGAGGGGGGGGGGGGCCGCGAGGCATGCAGCCCCTCCCCCTTTTTTTTAAGGTAAGATTTTCTTTTGTAATTTTTACTAATAATTTTTTTATTAGCACTATATATTTTTAAGACTATTTATTTTAAAATTTTCTTACTTATGTACTTAGATTTTTTGTGTGTAAACTCCTTAAAAAGCACCATTTTACATCACTAAAATCAAAATTTTCCCAGGGGTGGACCCTCGGACCCCCCGCTTTTGGCTTGAGGTGTATGTATACACACTTTTTAAGGCATAGCCCCCCCCCTTCGCAAAATACTGGCTCCGCCACTAAGACCCACGTACTTGCTGCTCGGCAGATTCGGCAGGCGGACACCTTAAGGATGTTCGAGTGTAAGGGTTTCTAGTTGTTTTCTAACTTCACATGCAATAAAATGCGATAAAATCACGAAACAAAATGAGAAAGAAATTATTTGTGTACGTTGTTTTAAACACAATTAACATTAAAATATTTTGTAGTGCAAAATTTTAAAAATAATTACAATGGTATCCACAGTATTACTTGAAGTCGTAAGAGACTCCATGAAGAAATTTCTCTGGAATCTGAGCAGTCGTTTGTCTTCATTAAGTGTTCAACATCGTTAAGTTGAAGTAACATTTTAAAAATTAACACACACAAACTCCTCCATGAATTTCCATGAAACTTCTTTATCGTGCACTGTTAATTTCCATTAACTAACGTAACAAATTTCTTGAGAATTACACTGCCCAATTTTTATTATTTGTGTGTATGTGTGCGTGTATGTACACGGGTTGGCCCTGAATAACACTTAAGGGCGCAGTCTACCGCAATTTTCATCACCATTATTTTATTTTTTTATTTGTACCAGATATTTTTTTTTCCTTATTTTAGACACAATATATGACTAAATTTGTCTCTTATACAATTTTTTTATCTCATAGTTTTCGCGTAATGGCTTGTTAAAGTCATATTTTGCAAGTTTCCGTTTTAACGACTACACTAAAACCAACTGATATATCAAACTAAAAGAAATCACAGTGGATAAAGAAAGACATTGCAGGCTACAATGACATGCTCATAAAATTAAAGAATAAAAATTATTTGAATTTAAAAAAAATGCTGAAAATGAAAATAAAAATTTAAAAAATTCAGTATTTTTTTAAATACAAATAATTTTTATTATTTAATTTTATGAGCATGTCATTATAGCCTGCAATGTCTTTACCCACTGTGATTTTTTTTTTTTAGTTTGGTATATCAGTTGGTTTTAGTGTAGTCGTTAAAACGGAAACATGCACAATATGACTAACAAGCCATTACGCGAAAACTATGAGAGATAAAAAAAATGTCATAAGAGCCAAATTTAGTCACATTTTGTGTCTGAAATAAGAAAAAAAATATCTGGTACTAATAAAAATAAAATAATGGTAATGAAAATTGCGGTAGACAGCGCCCTTAAAGCTCTTAGTCACGTTGTAAGGGATGCGAAGACTAATAAAATGATAAAAGCAGTGTGCGAATCAATTTGGGGGGGGGGGAGGGGATGCCAGGGAATTCCCATTCTCATAATTATTTTTCCCTGGCTTTTATCATGGTAACTCTTACTCTGCCAGGGAAAGTGATCCCCCTGAAATTTATTAAACTATTTAAATTTATTGTTACTTATATATATATAATGTATGTGTGTGTAAATATATTAGAGAAGATAAAACTAATCTGTAAGGCCCTCCGCACTCAAAACAAATTTTCTCTGAATAAAACATAAATTTTCAGCTAGCGAAATAAGTTGTATTTAGGTACGAAAAAAGTTTAAATAGCAGCATCTTGAAAACCAAATTTTTCCGGGGGAGGACCCCTGGACCCCACACTTTATTTGCCGGATATAGGTGTACTCATCCCCCCCCCCCCAGCCCAGAAAAAAAACTTAATTAGCAGACTGGATGAAAGCACACAAGAGTCGCAGAGGCTGGGAAGTACCCGTAAATTGACACACACTTTGTGGTCTTAGAGAGTAGTAATCTGCACAGAAATAACAACTGCGAATAAGGGTGATTGAGGTGGTTATAGAGCTGGCCCTGCAGCCCTATTCTGTACGGCCGAAGCAAAGTCCCGTCATGAAGTAATTTGCTTTACTTCGGCTGTCGAAATAGCGTTTCGTTTCTCGCGATCGATTCTGTGCGCCACTGATTGCTTCCGACGCTATTATTTACATCTGCTGAAAATGTTGCTTCCACGAGATACCTTCAATCGTTTTGCTTTGACGGTAATCGTAGGTTGGCTGCCCTTTGGTCCGAAAATTACTCTATTTATGATGAAATCAAGAAACATTTGCGATGCGTAAGTTGGCCACCTTTCTTTTAGTTCACTTTATGGTTCTGCGAGTATAAACAGTAAAGCACGTGGCAGCAAGGAGTAATGGATAGTTCAAAAATGGAGAGAAGAGTTGATATTTCCTTAAATACACTACACCTCTGTAGAAAAACTATTCATATGTTTATTGTGTAATTGGGATTCGATCTCGCCCGAGTCTTTGAATTTAATGTTACGTACGTGTTCGTTTGTAGTATTACAAATTTTGGTTCTAGGCAACCTTAGTAGTGAATTTTAACAGATATACTTTCTTTTCCAAAATCATTAATGTATTTACGGTGTCCGAGATAATTTGAATGACACTCGCCAACAAATTGTTGGGGGGGGGGGTACGATTTTTTTAACATTCCATAACCTAGTTTTTTTTTTTTTCGGGGCAAAACAGAATACATTTTTAAATACCAGTAGTTATGTTTGAGTGCTGTAGGCCTTTTAGATAATTAAAAGAAAGAACCGCTTTGTATAACTAATGTAGAGGTATGTGTTTATATCAACATATGCTTTATTGGCAAATTGGAAGTTGACAATTTGAAGGTAGTGGACAGCAATTTAGTTAGGGCCTATAGTTTTTGTATGCCAAATTATTAGGTTTCTTCGATGAAAGCTATACAAAAAGCCACTGCTGAGTTCGTTGTATACACATCTAATTATAGAAGGTTATTTTAATCCCTTATTGTGGGGTCACGGTAATGTTAAGTTAGATGGACACAATAAGTAAAACCAAGTAACTATGTTTACGTTTGTTTGAATATTTAATCACTTTACTTCCACTGTCATAAATTATTTTAGTAGGCTAATTATCAGTGTATGCCACGCTAAGCTTGGTACCATATTTTAGGTTAGTTAAAAACAGTAATTCACTTATTATGGGGTTAGGTTAGTATCAGGTTAAATGAACACACAAAATTTGTATTTTTCTCCACATTTTGACCTTTACAGACCCTACCAACCACATTTTTATGTAGGTTACCTTGCACTAAAATAATAAAGGAATCCTTTATTATTTTAGTGCACGAATTTTCATCAAGCACTCATCTTAATTACCAAAATAACATTGTTTGTCATGACTATGCTTCAACATGAAAGGCAAACGATATCCTAGTGTATTGTAGTACATAATGTAGGCTTGTCTCCTCATAATTTGTAGTCGTTGTCTTTCCACAAGTTGCTGTAAAATTAACACATGTTCACGTATAGGAAGGGATTACCCGTGTTTCCAAGCCAAAGAATGAGGTTATTCAACCTGAGTATTTCCACCGCTTACACAAGACTTTTAAAATGGAACTTTTGATAAACCAAGGGTCTTTTTTCGTGAAAGCATACACTGCAGAGTTATTATATATCACCGTCTCAGCCCATGTAATTATTTATAACACTTATTAAACAACTTAAACTAATTCCGGGCTTTGCGCAGCCTCCGATACCCGCGCACATTTGCTTCAGTATTTTCCTTCATATCTGCTTCCGAGTAAACGAGTTCTAACGCAACTTGGCCGTACAGAATCACTTTGGTAGTAAACTCGAAGCTAAGGCAGTTTGCGCTTGAAGCAACATTACTTTGGCCGTACAGAATAAGCCCGCAGGCCCGGAATGAAAGACAAAGGAAACTGCAGTTATTCGTGATCTCCGGTCTACCTTCGGTATCACCACATACGGGGCCCACATGTAAGATCCTGGGGAGTGACCCTGACCGGACATCGAATCGGAATCTCCTTGGAGTGATGCGATCGATACACCTCGTCTGCCTCCTGGACTGTTAGCTTGGCCCACTTGACACACCGCTACTGCGATTTGTAGCTATTTCAACGCCGGTTGCGACCCTTTAAAAACATAAATCATTTCTGTGTCAATTTACGGGTACTTCCCAGCCTCTGCGACCCTAATTTTACTAATCTTCGTATTCCCTACAATGTGAAGAGCTTTAAACGCAACTCTGGAACATCTTGTATATAATACCCAAACGTCCTTCAAAGGCGACGAGACAAATAGTGAGAGATTAAGTCTTGAGCAGCCAGTATCTCTAGTGATGACTCAATTTATATAAATTTTTACAGTTTTCGCTAAGGAGACGTAAATAAAACCCATACGAATCGGATGAATTTGAGTGATAACTATTGCCATAAAATATACGAATTCCCTGTAAAAGTTTGTGGTATAATAGAACACGGCGAATGCTCGTTTGATTATCCCCCCCCCCCTTTCCCAAAAAAAAGTAGAGAGACCTCTTTAAGTGGACGTATTTTATACCTGGGAGGCCTAGAAGCGCGGTGTCGATAAGGGCGAAACAAGCACGCGCATCACAACTCCCCCTAGCCTCTAGTTGCAATCATTTGACTTGCGAGCCATTCGTCCGTCGGACCGAGCGAGGTGGCTAGGTGGCAGTTACACTTTACTCAGGTGGATCCAGGTTCGATTCCCGGTCCGACCAACATGATTTAATTAGGCGATTTTGAAAATTCACGAAGGTAGCGTACGTCAGTCAAAATTTAAAGTTTTTAAGTGTTCGAAATTCACCCAGAGTGAAATTTACCCGTATTAGAAATTATCACTTGACAGCTCCTCGGTCAACTCCTTACTTATATCGCTCTTTAGCTGGGCAAGTGGCGGCCAGCAAACGAAAGTCGCCATTTGGAGCGGGAAATGTAAGTAAATGTAAACAAGAGCACAACGAAATGTAAGTGAATGCTCTGTGTTCAAATCATCGAAGTACCGACAGGGTGTCCACTGAAATTCCTGTTAAAAATTCCCTCACTGTTCCCAGTTTTCAAGTCAGTAGCTTAAAATTTTCCCTAACTGTTAGGTCTACAGCTACCCGTCGTGTCCCATTTTTTCCCCTTGCCGATGAAATAAACGATCAGTTAAAACAAGTGTTTACATGTACTCAAGATCCAATACTAGCGTATAAGAACACATATACAAAATAGCACGGCACAAATTTCTCGTGCTGATTTTGTTTTGTCAGCTAGGCCGGCGACTTCATAAGGCATAGAAACGTCAAGTGGCAGCAAAACTATGCTTTGTCATTTTTCGTGTGCATTTCTTCAACTACGTATTAGTTCCGCGAGTAGGCCTACTTTGCTGTCAATGTTAATAATGCTTGTAATTGGTTGCATGGTGCACTTTTGTTTTGCCATTTATTTTCTATTTTTAATGTTTTAAATTTAACTTTACATTCACGCAAGTAAAGAAACGGCAATGACTTTTTAAGCACTATATAAATTTAAAATGTTTTCCAGGCCCATGTGAATATTCACCGACTTATTCCCTGTAGGTGGACACCATGAACAAACGCGAAACGAATAATATATCTAAATATAAGTAAAACAACGTGTAAACAATGCACTGCGGACGTAGAATTTACCAAAATGTTTTCATGTAGAAAATATATGTTTTTCTTTATTCCCGCCATCTTAAAACTATAATCGTTACAGGCGTTCGGTGATCGGCAAAACTCAAGTCACGTGAGAAATAACCGACCTATTCCAGCAGCAGGTGATCTCAAAAACGCTTTTTGTTCATTTCAGTCAGGTCATGCTCTCTTGTTTATACTGTTTTTGTGGTAATTCTTTTTTTAAGCCTAAATGAGAGCAGATATCAGAAGTCTGTCTGGCAGTTTTGTTTAAAACGGGTATTGCTGTGATAGTTATTTTTTTCAAAACTGCAAAATGTACTGTTTCGACTAAAAAGTAAATCAAACAGTTTCGTTAATTACGTAATTAGCTAAAACCATAGTACTTGCTAACTTGAAAAAAAATACGCCAAACATGAAGGCGAATTTAAACAACTGCCAGACAGATGTTTGATATCTGCTCTCGTTTAGGCGGGAAAAAAATAATATCGCTAAAACGTATAGGAACACAAGAGCGTGGCCTTTAAACAATTCCTGGCATGATTTAACCCAAGATATGGCCGCTTCTTTCTGGGTGCTCTGAGCCAATTGCTTTGTCTTTAATAATCTCGCTGTCAACGAGATGTCTTCGTCTGTTTTTTACCTTCTTGAAGGTGTGTGTATCAGTATGAACTAATACGCTGAAAATTATCTTTTAATATAATGATCTTGTTCAACAGCGATACAATTTCCCCACAGCTCAGTATAACTTAAATATAATAATTTACTTTAATGTAAATAACTCAGTGTAGGGGGGGGGGGGCTTACTTTTCATAATGACAACCTTTACAACCAATAATTTTAAGTTTGCTGATATCAAGAACACCATTTTTTTACACCAACTCTAATTTTTGTTTAGTGACTTTATTATTATACTGTTATTCAAAAAATTAAGTTATACTGCATTTTGAATAATACTTTTGAACTGATTATATTTACAAAGACTATATGAACTTTTTTAGTTCATACTGCAACAAAAGTGCGTGGTTTTTTAACTACAATTTTTTCCTAAGTATTGTGTGATAAAAAATACTACTTAATAGTAGCCTATAAAATTATTGCATTATCAATTTTTAATACGTGCGCAAAGTTTAAAATAATTCGGACGTCTGGAAGTGGGTAGAAATTTAATCGGAACCTTCCACTGAATTGCATTTATTGATACACACATGTGGGCTAAGCAAATAAAAGGCATGTTAAAAAAGTGAAGCGTTATGGGCGACACTAGTACGGGTTTCAAGAATAACAACACCTTTATGCACAGAGATATAAATAGGCACGCAGTGTATGTAATCTTATTAGTGTTAAGTTTTTCTACGACCCTGTATTTCATACTTTGTAGAAACTAAGGCATAAAATTAGAGATAGTTCCGTCTTTCACTAGCGAATCAGGTTGTGCGTTAACAACCAAAGGCTGTTTTTAACCCATTTCAGGAGCCCCAAAAGCATGTTGCTCGCAGACTTAAAACCATGTAAGCGTAGTTAGCAGTTCGTTCAACATATTAAAACATAGAGAACAAGTTCGCCAGTTTCGTTTTAAAAATTGACGCTCGCTACGACAGGGCGCATGCGGCAGGCGATTGACTAATTAGAAGAAATAATGAAAAAATGGCACTTGTGTGTGTAAACCTTTCAGGTAAAAATATCACTTTTTAAGGACCCTTCTAACAAGTGTTAACCACTAATAAATATAGTTCACTACGACAGTTATACTTAGAGAGCGATGAAAAGCATATAGGTGGCTCTCGCTATAATGAGCACTGTAAAGAAAAAAGGAGGGGGGCGATTAAGAGTGCGTAGTAGATAAATAAACGCTAAAAACATTAATTGATTTCTACGCTTTTTTTTAAGCCAATATACATAAAATACTCTATGACAATCCTAGATAATGGTATTTGCCAACTTTGAGTAAATATTTAATTATTTATTCAGAATTACTCATTCGTTACGCGTGATCTCTTGCGCCGCAGTTAAATGCACGAGGTTCAGACGTCAGAGATTGTGCCTCAGAAGTTCGAAACACTGGAAAAATTTTTGTTTAAAACGTTGGCTAAAACAGTTTTCTAGGATTTTTATTGTTTAATTTTGGCAAATTGGTTTGAAGATACCTACAATTATAGATTAATGGTTTTAGCGTTGAATTATGTACTACGCCCTCTTAAATATCGCTTTTTATAGGCGCAACGCAAAATGTGCACCTGCGTCGCGTCTGATAGCGGTGTAATGGAATTGAATACTCGCACACAGCAATAGAAGACCCGTTTAACTTGATCTGCACTTGCGCTGTCCTGCGTAGATGCAAACAGCAGGTAGTGATATTTAATCGTGCCCCTGAATACCATCTTGTCTAGAACTACTTAGAAATGTTATTTAATGTTAACTCAGACTGACGTTAAATTTTGAGCATATTATCTATACACTGATTGTTACTTATTGCGATTTGTTAATACTGAAAAAAAAAAAAAAAAAAAACTACAACACGGCCGTGTTTGTGTTAAGATGGTCACTTGGGTGAACGTCATTTGTGCGTTAGAATCCTAACATTGTGGCGCGCTAAGGGCGACATAGCACGCGATTCACGCCTCACCCTAGCCTCTAGGCGCAAATCAGTAAACTGGCGTGCTCGCTTATCTATCTACGTTATTTTCGGCAGCAAGAAAACAAGCTTTAAGGATTAGTGGAGGATCTGAAACGGGCATACACAAGCGTGACGTTCTCTGGATGCTATCCCTGTGCAGTCATCACTTACGTCAAGTTAGGGGCAGCGATGACTGAATGGTCAGACCATTCCGGGTTCGATTCTAGGCGGGGTCGGTCCTCGGATTATCGCATGTGGGAATCGATGCCGCTGGTCTGCGGGTTTTCACGGGGATCTCCCGTTTCCCCCGCCCTCTCATTCCGGCGCTGCTCCATACTCACCTATTTGTCACCCCTCACCAGTGCTAAAGACCTCGATGTCAAACACTGCTAAAAATCTTTCACTCACTGACGGAAGTTTTCGAATAGCAAATTTAGCTTCCGAATCTCCACACTACGCTCAGTGGCCTGGCAGGCGAACAATGGTGTAGCCAGGATTTGTGTAAAGGGGAAGAGGGGGTTAACCTTTAAATAACATAATGAACACCAGCCCTCCTTTAAAGCAGAGGGGAGGGGGGGGGGGTCCTCCTCCAGAAAAATTAGGATTTCAATGTTTAAAGTAGTGCAGTTTTACGAAACGAAACATTGAATATCATACTGGTCAAAATAATTTTAATAGGATTTTTTTGTAACCGATTTTTTTTTGGGAGGGGGTCCTCAATCCCACTCCTGGCTTGGTCCCTGCGAGGGACCACCAGAAACATACTGAAAGACAATTTATCAGAGCCTTATAAATGCGTAGACACCCTATGCTGCGAAAATAATGTATATTATCACACCAGCAGTGGTTTAAGTCGGTTGACTAAATAAAGGCGTGGCCAGGAAAGAACCGCGGATGCCTCCCACGTAGTGCCTTCAAAGGCTAGCAGAAAGAACAGCCTCGACTACACGAAAAGGCCCGCCATGCGCGGTGAAGTGGACAGTCTCGTTCTGAAAATGGAGTATGAAAATTACCGCCGAAGAAAGACCGTGCGTACAGTCAGTCCCACAAAAAATGAACTTTAATACAGCTCGTAAATGTCATTTCAAAATTTAAAACAAACAATCGTATATATGTACAACTTACTGAAAGCAGGCGAGAATGAAACGATGTTAGAGGCACCGAATATCCTGGAAATTAAGGGGTGCGACTGGAATACTTAATCGTCAATAAAATCTGAATTACTGATCAAAATTCGACTGTATATTTTGTAGAGTACATATTATATCAGTGGCCGTTTATTTTATTTCACTATGCGGTAGTATGCTTTACGTTCGAGCTAAACATTATAAACTTTTTTTTTATTTTATTAGAAAAATAAGGGCTTGAAACCACACAAATTGAAATTGAAATATATTTTAACATCCGCAAACCTCTCGCGCAGAGATATCATATGATTGACTTGTGATTAAGTCTTGTTTATGGTACAACTTTTATTTCATTTTTTAAATGCAGTTGGCAATTTTCAAAATAGACAGTCTGAGGAAGCAGTTTTCAGCCATTTTAAAGGAACCCTAAATTCTAGTTTATAACACGGTCATAGAAGTACATGTCTGGGCACTCGCTTATCTAACAATGTATTTTGCTTGACTCCCTTGTTGTTTGGCTGCAGTTCACCAAGTTACCGAGAGTTTTATGCGTCTTTGGCGCTGCAATAAGAGCGGTTGGACTCAAACTCCGCTCACTTTTTTTCCAATGTTTACATTATAAAGTAAATAAAGATTGCTGGAGCCATACTTTATGATTGAGAGCGAAGGAAGTGTTTCATACTTTGAAAAAAATAAGTTTTGATTAATTGTTTATCTTTACAGTGTAAACACTAGAAAAAATGGAAGGGAAATGGGCGGCGTTTAGGCCCGACCACCTTGATTGCAGCGCCAAAGACGCACAACACACACTGTCACTTGGCGAACTACAGCCAAACAAGGAGGTCAAGTTTCCAGGCGAATGTCCAGACCTGTTCTACGGCAGTGGTTAATAATAAGCGTAATACATTTTTAAACTTCTATTGACCGAGTGTGAAGTGTTGCAGTCATTTGAAAGCATGTAGCAAAATCAAACCAAATAAAGTTCAAATATTTAGGTTCGGTTCGGTAAATTTGAAATCTTTGATTTTGCAGCATTTTATATAAAAAAATTTTATTCGAAGAGGAAAATTCACAGACTTTAGAAACATGTGTCACAGAATTGTCTCTTAATAACACTTCGTTGCTGCAGTTCAGCGAAGAAAGTAAATAAATAAACCATATCAAAACGTGTTGTAACTATTCAAAATTCACTTAGGGGACGTTATGTTTATAAAATTAATGGATTTCTCTAAAAAAAATTTTTTTTTAATCTTTGAAGGCAAATTGGTTGCTAAATTTGCCGAACCAAGCCAAGTTTTTTAATTATTTGGCTGGATTTTGCGACATGCTTTTAAACAACTTCTTCACACGCTGCGTTTTACCGAGATAATCGCGCACGTACCTTGGTGAAAGTAACACTTTTTGCCTACATACCAAACACGTAAATGTCATACTAATAGGAACAGTTGTGCAGATTTTCTGGTACACGGAACATTCTAGGAGCTTGCAACAAGAGGACATTTTTGTACCATACGATGTACTGCTCTAATAAACATGAAATGTTCACAGTACCTCCTAACAGCAAAGTAATTTTATACTATATGAGTGTTGCCACCCATATTATTTTAATGAAAGGGTAAGATTAAGGCTGAATTTTTCACAGGTCATGCATGAATCGTTATTTCTCCTTACTTTTTTTGATATATGGGCAAAATACTATTTTAAAACTCGATTTTCAAGGTCTCGTTACTCCCTTAATGTTCACTTTTGAAAAAGTCTCTTACGTCGGCTTACTTTTTCACAAAGAATTACCTCTTGCAGTTTGGTCTGTTAACTTCCTTACATCCTGTATGCCAATGCTGACATTTCTGTTATTTTCTGGTGGCCCACATTGGTAAGGGATCCTTTAATGTTTTTTTTTTTTAATACCCTAATAACTACGGAAAAAAAGTTTTTATTGTAAACACACAAAAAGCATTTCATAAATATTTTCGTAAATTTTTATTCATGTAGCATTATCATTCTCTTCTTAATACAGAAAGTTGATTTTTGTCCGAAAGTGAAGTCATTAAAAATGACTGAGCACAGTCTAATATAATTAAACATGTTAAGTCCCTATACTTGCTCACGCCACGGCTCTCAGGCAGAGTCCTTAAGGACGTCGCCTACCTGCGCTTTACAGGCTCAGAAATGTCCGAGACATATGGGCGACCTTGAAACACTAAGCTGTGACCATACAATTTCATTGGTGGAAAATCTGTAGCCAAGTTCAGTGCACATCGCAATCCGAGTTTCACATACATGCGGTTAGTACATTTTGTAGTACGGCAGCCTGAAAAGGTCGTTTTTAGCCATGTTGGGAGGACATAGAAACATTGTTTTAATGAGCATAGTGACTTTAAAAATGAGGTTCCGTCCTTGTCTGAGGTATGTTTTCTGTTTGTACGTTGGCACAATGGGCACATTGGAATTGTTTCGCAGAAAAAATCCTTTTACAAACACACAGCAACGAATTTAAAGCGTGAGGTAGACGGCCCCCTTAAGGCGCCCACCTACTGTCCGTGGCTGTGTGAGGCACGGCGCCAAGGGCGATGTTGAACGGCTTATCTGGTGCGTTATCGCCTCTACCGCAAGACACAAACGGCGTGCAGTGGTATCGTAGATCACTCGTCTGACACTTTCAGCGGCGACCCGTCATTTTACTGGTAGAAAGTTTTCAGATAAGTCCAGTTCATGTTTCTAGAGTAGTTTCACATGAATTATGTCAGTAGTTTTTCGGATATAAGTTGAAATAAGTTGTTTTTAACCATTTTGAGGGGCTCCGAAATTTTTTTTTCCAACTGACGTGTTGTTTTGAAACTACCTTCCCGCCATCGTTTCAAGTGTTTTTTTTTTTTCCGTACACTGACACAGTAGCAACACATGGAATAAGTTTATTAAATAGATATTTTTTTACGAAACGTTTTCTACGTGTGCCCACTGTGTCAACGTACGGAAAGAAAATATACTTTAATAAACGATAATGGAAATGTAGTTTCAAATCTTAACGTGGATTAGAACAATAGTTTCGGAGCCCTTCAAAATGGATAAAAACAGTTTTTTTATACATTTTAGATATGAAACACTTCTCACTGAATTTGTGTGAAACTACTCTAGGAACATGCAATGGACTTTACCACTAGGCAAGAGCTTTAAGAGTCCTATACAACAGGCGCTAGATGCCTCGTCCAAGGTACGGAAACTGGCAGGCGATAAGGTTTAAGACTGGATTACGGTCTATGAAGGTAGAGGTCTTGACACTGAGGAATAAAATGTGACTCCCTTCTTGCTGCCGAGTAATTTGGTGGAAGATTTGTCTTGTTTTTGTATTTGGCTTAGCTTAAAATGTGAAGTTGCTACTGGAATTGCGAGTATTATATCGAAGAAAAAAATGGGAATGTAATTTTGTATTGGAACACCTTTTTTTTACACCAATAAAATTTAATTTTTTAATATTTTACATGTAGATGCACATTGCAAGGATTCTAAAATTTTGTAGGGCAAGAAATATAGTTTTTGTTCGAATGTGTTCACTAAAACAATAATACACAATATATTCCTTCAGACTACTTTTATAAAGAGTTCCACACATGTCAGTGCATTTATGGACATGGAACATGTATATACTATATCAGCTTACCTTAGTAACATTATTTAGGTAAATAATTACAAAAATGTTAAAACGCGAGATATAAACAAGACAAATCTTCCACCAAATGACTACTAGCGCTCGGCGACATGAAGGAGGGGTCACTTTCTCTTGCTGGAGAGCATAGGCAGTGTCAAGACCTCTTCCTCTTAGACCGTGGACTGGATCGAACGTTAACAAGTGTAGCCTTTATGCGCGGGGCGCTAAACGGCGTGCAGTGTTTCAGGCGTTGGGGTTTTCCTATGGGACTTTAAACTGTGACTCTTATTATTTGATTTATGGAAAGTGCAAAGTTAAGTCCAGCGCATACTTCTCTATTTTCGTTTTACGATTACGGTAGGCAATTTTTACATGACAGTTTGTAAAAGCCGTTTTTAGCAATTTCAAGGTGTTTCTAAACCATGTTTCTAAGCATATAAAAAAATCGAGAAGCATAGTTTGAAACGCGTTTTCTCTTCGTAGATAAAGATACCAAACGTACGTTTGGTATCATCTCTTAGTAAAACTTTCTCCTGACACGCTGCACTAATGTTCGTGCGGCAGCTGTATAGGGCAGTTAAGGGTGTTCATGTGGCCAAAACGATTATTATATATATGTACTACATTGTGTTAGTTTTATAGACTTTACTTTTGACAGCATTGTCCACTTGTGAAAATATTTATCTCTCATAGTCTTCCTATAGTAGCACGTCAGAGTCTAAATTTGTAAGTTATGGGAACATACGAATAATGAAAACAACTGACTTACTCGAACGAAATATCTGTACTGATATTAACTATACAATAACTATAACAAAGCCCCTTGGTATTTAAAAAAAATTCCATAAACTAATAAAATATTCATTATTTCCAAAATAAAAAAAAAAATACAAAGGCATTTTAATGTGTGGAATACGATAAAGGTGTTCCCGTGGCAAAAACGCATTACTTTAGCACGATATAGTGTTCGTTTTACAGACATTACTTGTGACTGCATTATAAAATTGTAAAAGTTTTTTAGCTATCATAGTTTTCCTATAACGGCATGTCAAAGTCAAAATTTGCAAGTTACGGGAACATAGGAATAACATTAACCAAGCGATTTACTAGAATGAAATAACTTACACTGAAATTTTATATTATACGTCATACGCTAAAATATTTAAAAATATTCAATGAAATTTCTTTGACAATTTGCTTAATTTATGGCAATTTAAAAAAAAAAGTCGAAAGGAGTTTGTGTGCTTTTAAATATTTTGGCATATGGCCCAAAATATCAAATTTCTTGTAAATAATTTCATCCGTGTAAGTCACTTACTTTTTGGTATTCAGATGTTCCCGTAACTTGCAAATTCTGACTGACATGCCGCTATAGGAAAGCTATGAGAGATTAAAAAATTTTAAAAAAATGGAAAATGTAGTCACAACTAACGTCTATAAAACTAACACGATATTGTGCAAATAAAATTATGAATTTTTACCGCGTGAACACCGTTAAGTGGCATGGAAAGATTAAGTGCCGAGTCGAGCGAATGATTGGAACGCTCAACGTCGATAAAGTCTCCACTACTGATCATAATTCGTTGGATTATATCAGTGAACGTTTATCTTTGCAACACTAGTCAGTAAAATGCTATGTCTTCAAGAACAAAACATAAAAATGTTTTTTTTTTTTTGAAAAATTAGAGGCTGAAACAAAACAGAAAATCTAACAAAAGGGAACAATTTTATTTTAATAACCATTACATTAATACCCAGAGCTCTGTAATCAGAATTCAAAAAGACAGAAACTTAATTATAAAATACATAATGCCCGTATCCGAAAACATATCATATGGAGGTTTTCGGATGTTAAAAAAATTTGCAAATTGAAACGCGGGGATTCGTGAAATTCGGTTGTTTTAGAGCACTGAATATTATATTGATAGATACAAAAATAAAAATTTTCCATTTTACTAGGCTTTATAATTTCAGGCCTTTATTTTCTAAAAAGCATTTAAATTTTTTGCTTTAAAAGAAAGCATAGTAGTGACTAGTGTTGCATAGATAGATGCTCACTTATAGAATATCTACTCGGCAAATTGGCCCACCGAATTATGATACGTAGTTCATTCGCAACGGTAACACGCGTTGGGCTCGCGTTAGGGAGGACCCGGGTTCGATCCCCGGCTCCGTCCATCCTTGTTTCTCTTTTCCATGTTTTCCCGAAATAGCTCCAGGCGAATGCTGGTATGGTTTTTTAAAGGCCATGGCCAATTCCTCTCTCAACTCCTGTCATTGTACCAAATTGTATGTCACCGTCTATATGACTTCGCTGTCGACGAAACAAAGTCCACTTACCATTCCTTACCATGAATAATTCAGGTTCTATCGTCTATTGAGTATTGCAGACATTCACTCGACATATTACCTTTCCGTACACCTTAAGGGGAAGTGGACAATTCCATTGCATTTTCAGTTGCTGAGCCATAACATTTATTCAAATTGTATTATCAAAATTTCCTCTTCCACAAAGCTTAGGATATATTCTTGGTTAACCACTTGACTTAAAATAATAATGGAATCTTGCATTAATTTGTCATGCAGAATCTTTGCAAGAGAATCGTACGTTAAATTTAAATAATGATTACAAGTTCAATATAACATTGACATATAACACTATAATGACATCCAAAATTCATCACAAATATCTTCTATACCTCAACATTTCCACACGGGGTCGCGGTGGCCGAGGGGTCGGATCTCTCGCCTCCCACCAAAACGATCCCGGCTCGATTCCCGGTGGGGATGGTCCCCGGATTTCCGCATTTGGGAATCGTGCCGGACGATGTCGTTGGTCGGCGGGTTTTCTCGGTGATCTCCCGTCTCCCCGCCCTTTCATTCTGGCGCTGCTTATATACTCGCATCACGTCATCCCCCACCAGCTCTAAAGACCTCGATGTTAAGCACTGGCCAAAATCTTTCACTCTCACTCAACATTTACACATTTACAACAAATATATTAAAACACAAGTTACTGCAGAAAATCGATAAATAAAATTTAGCATCTAGCTCTCCCCCGTAAGGACGTTCCAGAGATAAAAAAAAAATGGTTATTTTATATTTGTATGAATTAGTGTTAGTTTTGTAGGTGTTACTTGGGAGTACATTATCCGCTTATGTAAAATTATCTCAGCCAGTTTTCCCATAACGACATTTCAAAGTCAAAATTTGCATGTTTTTAGTTCATACACCCTCCGATAACCACTCTATATAATGAAACTAAATAATTCACAGTGAAAGTACATTTCAGGGTCTAGGGCTTTACGTAGATAAATAACACATTCAAACAAAGCTTTGATTTTTTAAAAAATTTCTGAAATTTGGAAATTTTTTTCTACTTTTAGAATTTTTTTTTTAAATACAAAAATAACTTTGTACTTTTACTACGAATTATTTCGTTTCAATATGTTGATTGGTTTTCGGATGGTGTATGAAGTAAAAGAAAAAACCTAACACTGTTCCTTACAAATTTAAAACTATGTTTTTCTCCCTCTGGAACATCCTTAAAACAGCAAGTAACAGCATGCCGAGAGCGTGTTTCAGGGGGAACGTCTTACATAACGCGGGCCGTGAACATATAACCGGGAGGATGTGTTGCGCGCGCGTTGAAGACGTGTAAATGTGGGTCAGACGCGCCGGTGTGCTCTAGACAGGAACTGTGCTTCCTAGAGCAGCTCGCCGTAACCTAGCCGCACCGTGTCCGCGTCCAACCAACCTGCTCTGCACAGACCTCAGGGGGCCGATTAAATATCGCCACCGGCTATTTGCACCGACGTAGCGCAGCTCAAGTGCAGAGCAAAAGTTAAACGGGTCATCTACGGCATTACGCGAGTATTATGATTCCGATGCAGCGCGTCCAGACGCAACGCAGGTGCAAATTTTGCGTTGCACTCATAAAAAGCGATATTTAATCGGTCCCCAGGTGCAAATCATATTCACTACAAACTGGACCATTTCTGTGGACGTACGTAATTCAGAAGCGTCATTTAGGGGAGGGGCAGTGATGATGGAAAAGGGGGGGGGGGGTAGGAAATGCCACCACACTGGATTTAAAGTGAACACATTTTTTGTATATTTTGTTAATTAAATGATACTAACGTAAGCACATAAAACTGGAGTTCTACTATTAGATTTTCTAATTTATACACACTTAACTAATAAAAAAGATGCAACAAAGTCACTTCGCCAAAAAAACTGCCTCCCCTCCTCCAAGAAAAAACCTGAAATGACGCCTAAGCTAGAATTAAAGCCATGCTACATCATTTCTACTGCTTTTATGATATTTATTTTTTATTCCTAAACGAGAGCAGGTATCTAAAAATCATTGCACAGTTTTGTTAAACATTGGTTTTACTACGCAGTATGTTTTAAGACAAAAAATATACAGATCTGGCTGGTTAGCTCACTAATGGGAATTTCATTAATTGTATAACTAGCTGAAGCCATTGCGTATTTTGACATGAAATAATTAGTTTTAAAGAAAACAGTATAACAGTTTTTCGATATCTACTCTCGTTGAGGTTAACAAAAAACCATCGTAAATGACACGTAAATAAAAAAAATTAAATATCTATAACACAATCCGGTAACGGGATATAGTCGTGCCAAGAAAGACACAAAAACAACAAAATAACAGCAATAGAATAACGACGAAAGTGGGAGGGAACAACGACAACAAATGAAACACGAATGGTTGTAAACGCACACGACAGAACAAAGAAAAACATAGACGAAAAGTAGCAACGTTTCGGGAAGTAAGATTGACAATGCCGTCTGTGTCAACATCCATTCGTGTCTCTCATTTGTGTTGTCATCGTTGTCCTCGTCAATTTTCGTCCACTATATATTTTTTTTTATTTTACTCATTCTTATACAACGACTTTTATCACGTTCCGGAATGAAACTGTGTTATTGTGTTTTTTTTTTCCGTGTCGTCTTTCTAGATACGACGATATTCCTTCCCGGAACGTAATGTATGTTAAATATTTTGTTAACGGCTAATACTGGTCTTTCTTTTATTTATTTTTGAGTCGGTCCCCGGATTTTCGCACGTGGAAATCGAGCCTGACGATGTCGCTGGTCGGCGAGTGTTCACGGGGATCCCCTCCTTTTTTTTCTAATAAACCCGTCTTCCGGTTCTTCTTCATTGTAGGGCCTCATTCATGTCATACGTCGGGGCAAAGATACCTACGGCCGCCCAGTAATATATCTGCTTTCGGGGTACGATACCCTGGCAATCGGGTACCCTCCTCATACGATATTTACTTATTTTTTCGAAATAAACTGATGAGCAAATTTAACAATACTTTGTTTCGTACTCTGCACATTGCTTGAGGGACGTTTCAAACCACTTCTCAGCAGAACTGGTTGGGCTCAAGTCAAATTTTCAAATTCGTATGCCAGAGAAGTTCATTACAGTAATGTTAGCACAAGAGATTAGATAAACATACAGATGGAGCATAACGCACGTCTTAGGACGATGAGTCCGAGACCTTGAGACGGAAGGGGCAGGAGCCCGTCCGCCATATTGGTTCCTGAAATATGTTGTTTGTTACCATAGCAACGTGTATAATGCGGCTGTGGTTTGGCCAACGATAACCTCATTTCTCAATACACATACAGGAACAGCTGATTGCACTCCGCCATATTGCTACCTGAATTAAAGTGGGCTCATCTTAGCACACAGCCACCAAGACTCTACCTAGCGTCGCTTTGCTCGTATGAATCATCAAACCACGAAGCTTTCTAAACAGCCGCAAACACTTGTTTTTCACACAACGAAGGACCCAACCAAGTCTCAGTAGGAGCGTTGTAGTCAGTGCGGTGAGAGGATGCAGTGGACCGTTCATTCAAACCCAAGCACCTGAACCAACGTTTACGTAAATTTACAGCGTAATACAGCGTCTTTCCTTTATATAAAGCCATTATTGCAGACTACTGGAGCGAAGCTACTATGCAGTATCTGCGTATCATGAAGGATAACCTGTACATCTGACACTTTGATATGGTGTTGAGTAAAGGATAACCTTTTTAGTGAAAACTTGACAATAGGATTGAATTGCACTTGGAATCATATATTTTGATCTATTTGGAGGATTTTTTTCTCAAGTCAGTACCAGACAGGACTTCAGATTGCCGTGTCTATTAGTGCCACGTTGCCAAACGAAGGCCTAAGAGTACGGAAGCGGTAAATATGAGACAGTATGCGCATCGCGTATCTCACTGTCCTCTAGGAAGGGGGGGGGGATACCGCGGTTGGGTGAGAATTTTGGTCAGCGCTTAACACCGAGGTCTTTAGCGTTGGTGAAGGGTGACATGATGTATGGAGCGGCGCCGGAATGAAAGGGCGGGGGAAACAGGAGATCCCCGAGAAAACCCGCCGACCAACTGCATCGTCCGGCACGATTCCCACATGCGAGAATCCTGGGACCGACCCCGCAGGGAATCGAATGGTCTGACCATTCGGCCATCGCGGACCCACCGCGGTTGGGACAGTGTCTATAGGATCCGACTCTCTGCGTGTTTGGTCACCGGATTTTTGGTATGTGGGAATCGTGCCGGATGACGCCGATAGTACGCGGGTTTTATCAGGATCTCCCATTTCCTCCGCCCCCTCATTCCATCGCTGATCCATACTCGCATCGCGCCACCACCACCTCGATGTTAGGCGCTGACCTAAATATATTCACTTCACTAGCCTCTAGGCGCAAGTCACAAAACAGGCGTGATCTCGCCAACAACCGCTTGTACGAGAGGTGACATTATTTTACGACGTATTATTAAAGATAAATATGTCCCGTACACATATATTTCTTTTAAAAGATTCTTCGACAAGATTTACATAACCCCCCCCCCTTTTTCCCAGAAAAAACCCAATTTCGCAATTTTCGGCCACGCGAAAATATGTTTTAATGAGTAGTGGGGAACTTGACATGGATATATACAAATGTAACGTTATTTACACGCTATTTCTAAACAAACATAACTCATGTGCGATGGGCCGTTATCGAATATTCTAGTTACGGCCGAAGCTCTGCACACATCTCGGCAGTCTCGCCAGGCGTCCACCTTAAGGGCGTTCACGTGGCAAAAATGCATAATTTTATATTTGTACGACTCGGTGTTTACAGGCGTTACTTGTGACTACATTTTCAACCAGTGAAACTTTTTTTAGCTTTCATTGTCTTCCCATAGCGGCATGTCAAAGTTAAAATTTGCAAGTTACTGGAACAAGCTAATAAAATCAAACTGACTTACGCAAATGAAATAATTTACACTTGAATGATATAGTATGGATCATATGTTAAAAGGGTTTTAATTACACAATGCAATTACTTTGAATTTTTAAAGAAATTCTAAAATTAACGGAAATTTTCTTAATTTATGGCCATTTTATTTTAAATGCAAAGGGACTTTGTTGTGTCGTTTGAAATTTTTTAGCATATGGCCCATACTATCTAATTTCAGTGTAAATTATGTCGTTCGAGTTAAGTCAGTCGGTTTTTGTTATTAGCCATGTTCCCGTAACATGAAAATTTTGACTTCGACATGCCTCTATGGGAAGACTACGAGAGCTAAAACAGTTTCACAATTGGAAAATGTAGTCACAAGTAACGTCTATTAAATTAAAACTATATCGTACAAATGTAAAATTACGCACTTTTGCCACGTGAACGCCCTTAAACATTATACTTTGGAATGACAATCCAACTGACAAATGGATGACGTTATGCCGAATGAAACCACTCCACATATTACTGAAGCGGAGATATTCAAGTTCAAAATCTACTGTGTCCACATAAACCTTGTAAAAACAACTTTTTCTGGCGTCTTCTTTTTCTTCAAATATTATGGATTAATACTTGATCTTTTCCTTGCAAATTTTACTTGCCTTCTATTACTTTAAATGATTATCCCAAAATAAATTAAATTGTGGATTGGTTCGTTCTGCATAGCTCCATCCAAATCAACCTTGGGCTAACATAAGTCCCATATCCCACGAGAAATAAATTCTTATGTTCTCTAAATCTTTCGTACAGCCAAACACGGAGAAAAAAAAGCCACGATGAAAATTTGTAATCAATATTTTAAAGCTTTTTAAGTATAAAGTTGTAAGTTACACTACATTTCACAACCATCAGAACGATTATGTATTACACACAGAAGACAGTTAAAGAGTCATGAATATGGGAGGATACAACTAAAGAATTTTTTTTTGGGGGGGGGGGGAAATTCCTAAAAAATAGCTGTGTCCACACCACGGGCAAAGAGAGAAAGGCTGGGAGGGGGGAGGGATGGTGCTATTTAAGGCACCTGCTAAACAAAAAAAAGTAATACACCCCTTTAAAAATTTGTAATATTTAACATATAAACTATACATAAAAGATCAAAGGGGGAGGGGGCCAGGCCTCCTGTGACTCCCTCCCTCAATGGATCCGCGTCTGGTCACGAAGTTGGCATGAACTGGACAAAATTAAAGTTAGAGCCGTCCAGACAGTAATAGGTAAGTTTTCAATCTATCAGTAAGTCACGAAACTTGAAATTACTTGCAAGCTTTTAGACATATACTTGTGCACGGTCGTAGAAAACAGGTCTGGACACTCGCCTATCTACCAATGTATTTTGCTTGATCCCCTTGGCGTTCGGCTGCAGTTCACCAAGTTACCGAGAGTGTTACGCATATTTGACGTTGCAGTCAGGCCGGTAAACGTCAAATTCCACCCACTTCTTTCCACTGCTAACATTATAAAGTAAATAAAGATTGCTGGCTCCATACTTTCGGATTGTGAGCGAAAGAAGCATTTCATATATTGATAAAAAAAAAATACGTTTTGATAAATTGTTTATCTTATTGGGAGGGAAGTGGGCGGAGTTTGAGCCCGACCGCCTTGATTGCAGCGCCAAAAACTTACAGCATTGTTGTGAAATTGGCGAACTACAGCCAAACAACAAGGGGGTCAAGTTTCCAGGCGAGTGTCCAGACCCGTTCTTCTATGGCCGTGGTCTTGTGATGTTTCAAACCTGTACTACGTTTCCATATCGTTTGGAAAACGATTGGAGTATTGAGTCCCGACTGAGCACGATATCAGTCTACATGAAAACTTTGGATCCGACAGAAATTGATTTCAGTTCGCTGGACAAATTTGAGTGTGGTAATATTTGTACAATTGAATTTTATGTTGCCAGACATGAAATAAATAAATACATACAACCATCTGTTTATTTTTCTTTCAAGGCAAGAGTCTTTTCTTACAGTAATTAAGCATGCGAAACATGGTTTATTTGAACAGTACTCGTTTTCTATTGATTTCTGATAAAACTCGCACACCTTGTGTTGACCACACATTCCTGCTAATGCTCGACATTAAATTTTACAATATCGACCACGCACCTGTCAACAGAAAATCTGAAGGCCGAAACAACTGCCGAGTTTGTGTTTCTTTCTATTCGTTTTCAACACTATCCATGGCATTTTACGCCCGGCTCAATCCGATACGATTCCAATTTTTGGTGTAACGGCCTTGAGACTCAAATCGTTTTGAATCCTGTTTCCATAACCGCTTTCAAAATAAGCGTTTTGAAATCGATTTCAAAACGACATAGAAAAATTAGTAATGGTATGGTCTCGTGACTAGGCAAATTACCTGACCTCAGCAGGTTACTTAGTGTAACAAATCCCCTCATGTGATGAGCTCATAACCGTGGTTAATGAAGGAGTTATCGTCACCATACAAAACACGACGCAAACATTTGTACACGTGCATCGCAGCACGTTTTGGTGTTGCTCTGCCAGGTACAAAGGTTAAATTACATCACTGTCATAACTGGGTCGCCCCACCATATCTACTAAATATAATTCTTACACTTGACAGGCAACGCACAACTTAAACCGGTTGGTCTGGAAGAATTGAAATTTTGCACACGAGTTTCTTATATAACGTAGAAGAGAACGTAAAAAGGATTTCTGAAAATTGAGCCCCAACGGGGTTTTAATAGGGGATAAAAGTTTGTATGGAAGTTAGTCATTTTTTATGTTAGAAATATGAATTGGTGTAAGTCAGTTGTATCAGTGTTTTTGGAAATTCGTCCCCAAAGAGAAGAAGTATGGGAAGCACGTTATTTTTTCTTTAAAACGAGGAATTTGGCATTTAGGCTTCCCTACCCATAGGGGGTAAAATAAGAGAAGAAAGTTTGGGAAATAGATTATGTCAGTTTTGAAGTCAGAAACGTGGAATGTTATATTTACGTTTCTAAAGAACTCCGAAAGTACCTGACAAAAATACTTTAGATTGATTTAGGGGTTTATTTATCAAAAGGGAACTGTCACTTTACGTCCTGAAATACTATAACTATTAAGACCAGCTACTCAAGGTGTACCAGCCGAACTATTGGGTTTAGAGATGTAGTTTATTGATGGAAAATTATTCTATACAAGTTACAAATTTTTTCACGTAAAAAAAATTATTTCGGTTAGGAAACCTAACGTTATTCTAGGTAGGGTTAGGTTACCTAACGCGACCTAACCTATTATTTATGTAGGACTACTTATACCCACTATAAGAAAAATTTTTCAAGAATTAACTATACCTCATCTCAATAGTTTGGCAGGTACACGACGAGTTGGCTATTCTTAAATTGCTAACATTTACCAGAAAAAGTTACAATTTATTTATTTAAAGTGGCGAGTGTACCACGACCTGGATATAAGCACTCTGGTTGCGACGACATCAGTGCAAACCACTTGTTTCAGAGCCTCGTAACCCACGCACATGGAAAGAGGCCATCATGATAACAACGCCAACTTCCCGCGGAAACGTGTTATGTAAACAGACACTATACTCCCAATTCAAAACGATATTTCAAACCACCCCCAGGAGCAATTAAACAAAAACAATTACAACTGGTTCCCGGTTAATTAAGCGATTATGAAACCAACCTCTGAAAACAAGAGACATGCTGCAATTTTATACATAGCAGCGACATTAACTAGAATTACGTTTGCAAAGAATTATTAAAAATTTCGCGTAGATATTTAATTAAAACTACACTATTTCGAAGCATATTACTGACGGCCGAGAGCACGTTCTAACTGGTGAACAGTAATGAGAATTTTGTGATCACTGTCGAATGTATCGTAATTGCCCCACTTGCTAAAATTTAATTTATTTATTTACATTTTAGTATACTAAAAACAAGTCTCACGATTTAAACGATCTTAATTTTTTTAACGAATATAATAAAGTATAAACTGATAAACAGTACTCAACTTGTGTTCATAACAATTTCGATGCGAGATTCACAGGTGCTAACAAAATATGATCAAGGAAAAAAAAAATAAACCCTGACTTTCGGGAAGTGCTCAAAATCAAATATGCCACTCTGCTGGCGAGACACGCCATAAGGGTGACATACGCGCACCCGACCCGTGCCTCATCGCCTCTATGGGCAAGACACCAAACAGACTCCGCAGTCATTCGCACACAACACATCTGCAAGAATTTCAGCGCCAAGCTTGTTATATTTGGTAACGTAAATACTATGGCGCATGGCGTTAAACCCCAGTAAGAAAATATTTTCAACGCAGATATACACAGGCGGAATTGCCAGGATTTAAACGTGAACAGTACTTGAGCAGGTACAGAAATTTGACAATATTTTAACAGTTTACAAGTACACGACAAATTGGCAATGGATTATTATGTGCATTCGATGCGACTTGTTCGCGTGGTTTAAAACTTAGTACCTCTTTGAGTCGTGCAAAAGTAGTCTAACTACAATACTCCAAACTGTCTTAAGCAATTCGAATAATACGTATTTCTATTACCAGTATCTGTTCAAAACTAAATATTTTACCAAAAATAATAAGAGACAATGACAACAATAACGTTTCGGCACTCCAAACGGCATATAAGTAATAATATTAACGTTAACAATAATATCAGAAGTAATTAACGACGATAAACATTTACAATATAAAAAACTGAATCAATTTTTTAAAATTAAAAATAGTGAAAGATAAGTGTCAAGTACTGTTTTAGTAACAAATTTAGCTCAATTTGTTTGGTACCTCGTTCCGTCCCCCTTCCACTATGCATAAATTATTTTGTCAAGAACCTTCGCTGCCGCACGCTCAGATCACCAAAACTTCATCACAATTTGACGAATGGTAGGAACACACACCCTATTTCATCCAGATATTTCAAATTAAGATGCATATCAACATACCTTTTTTATTACAATATATTCTATGATTACACAATGGTGAAGTATCGCTGCAAGGATTGTTGCAGTGCATCAGAAAAACGCTTTAATTTGCATACTTATTATATTAGTTCCAAACGTGCGCACCTACAAAAAAACCAGAGTGTTGCAGAGTACTTTAAGAACTTCAAGTACTGATTCTAAAAACGAGGCCTTTCCACACAGCTTTCCAACAAAAATTCAGACTTTACCATAAAGAATGAAAACTAAATTGGGAATCCTCCGATGTACTTTTCTACAGACTTCCCAACAAAACAAATTATATTTTCCTTAGTTCCAGCCGCACTGTAGAAATACTGCGCGCCAGTAAAGTGTTTTGCGTGTAAACAATTGAGGGGAGGGGGGCGGATTAGACGCGCGCGTCAACTTAAGTCATGCTTCTTCGCTTCTGTGCCTCCAAAATCTCTACCTCGTCAGTGAAAGCGACTTATCCCCTGAAAAAAAAAAACTTAAGTATTTCTTATGCAGAACACTATCCATTATAAATGCATGAAAGAAACTGTTTGTCTCCTGTTATAGGCTGTTCTCTATAAACTGAGTACTCTGCAGAACTTGTAATTAATTTAAATATGTTTTACTGGGCAAATAGATGTTAACTTTTGAGAATGTTGAAACGTCTACACTGGATTTTAGTTACATAGAAGTTATCATACTAAAAACAGTAAAGATAACTGCATAACGACCGAAAGAAAACTTTATGCAGTGCTCAATTTATCGTGAACGGCCTATACTTGCCTACGTTGAACGTCCATGCTCATTTTATAAATGAAGTTTACGATAAAGTTTGTTATTTCAACAAAACATTTTTTCCCGTCATTCATAAACAGTAGAAATATATTTTTATATATAAATTTGTTTCGGTCAAGACATTATCACACAATAAATTATGAACTAAATATTTGAATCCCATCTAAGTCTCCTAAAACAATATACATTTATCTTACAGAACATAAGATTTCGGATTTAAAGAACTTGCTTTCGTAAAATCGTTTACTCGAAACAAATTTTCTCTGAAAAAAAGAAAATTAAATTTTCTGCTAGCGATAAATGCTGCATTAGGTACGAAAAACGCTTACATAGCTAACATTTTGCGTTGTAAAAACCAAGAATTTCCAGGGATGACCTCCGATATTCACCCCATTTTTGGGGGGAGGACGGGGGAATTTGGTTTGTTCTCAGCAGTGCAGGCGTAGCAAGACATTTCTTAAAAGGGAGGG
>PNEQ01004258.1:29744-70986 GCA_003012365.1 Medauroidea extradentata
ACTACGTCAGTGGTACTCATCAGCAACCCTAAAAAAACTTAATTGGTACAAAGCCTGGTTGAACGTGTTTTGCGCGTCTGAAACCTAGAAGAGCGGAAGCGGTAAGGGTGACACGGCGCGTGTAACACACCCCACCATAGTCTCCAGGCTCAAGTCCCTGACCTGGCGTGCAGTATTCTCGCCGACAGATCGCCTCTACGATATATTAAGTGGTGACCGAAAAATTTAATGAAGTAATATTAAAGTTAAAGGTGTATTGTACACGCCCATATCATTTTAAAGATTCTGCACAAAAATGTTCATAAAAAAACACTCGCCTTTTTCTGCCACAATAAAAAAGAAACTATAATTACCTTCAAACTGTACACACGTGTAATGCTAGAATCACAGCGCAACGAACGCGACGGGTGCAGCGCGAATGAAATAACTTGCCAGCCAATCAGCATCGAGGCTGCTATGCCTAAATGTTAGAGAAAGTAGCGAATTTGTTGTAAATGGCATTTATTAATTTAAGAGAGATTTTTGTTTGCATATCATAATATTTCTATGCAGACGTGTAATTGTGATTTCCACACGTGGGAATGCAAAAAAATATTATAACTAAACGGAAAAATGAGAAAATAATGTAAAATTTTAATGGCAGTCGTACAACAGGTTATTAAGTGGTGGCAAGGCCCTATTTACATGTGATAGTTATTTTTAGTAAGTTATTTATCGAGCGGCAGCCAAATTAGTGTTCGAAATAACGAGAATTTTAAGTTTCACGTCGCGTTCGTCCTTGTATTGTGATTCCAGCATAAAGTTCTTTAAATGTTATTACTAAGCAGGACCATCTGTGACGTACGTTCTATGGACAGCAGCTATGCACATCGCTCGGCGTTATGGGGCAGGCAGTCACCTTCAATGCCTGAACGGCCTGATTGGTTCATCCATCCAATCTACTTGAAATATTCAGTCACTTGCCACCCCGCACTTCATGCCATGGAAAGAGTCGACACTGCCAGAGATATTTCATCTCATTTAAAAGTTTACTTTTGAGGCTACGATGAAATACGTATATTGATATCTATGTGGGTTCCTGTTGAAAAACAGTTTAAAAATGCTCACGATAAATAACCTCTACCAGAGGTCTCAAAATCACGGTCAGATTCATACTGTGGTAATATACTATCTATGCCCATGCCAACATGGGCGAAGGAGTGGGGTGGGGTGGGGTGAATATTGCTGAGAAGCAGGGATTGATCTATGCTTTCCTTCGCTCGGGACAATAATTATGATTCCCCCACCCCCTCCTCTCACGGCCCCTTTTTCCAACAGCCCAATCACCCCAACAGTAATAAACGTATCTCGCATACGTTGTTTTGCGCCCTCGTAAATAACAGTGTAAAATTTTACTAGAAATACATAAATCCTGTACTTACCTGCCACCATTAGCAGTGTTTTAAGTATGCATTCTAATTATAAATATTGTATTTATAACATTATATGGTGTTCAAGGTTAATAAAAATGCAAAACAAGTAAAAGTTTAAATATTAGTAGACATTGTATATTTTAACACTCATTTACATTTAATTTCCAAGTAAAAATTCTCGACACCACCAGCGCCCCCTAACCCGGCGCCCGGGGCAGTCTACCCCCTCCCCTACCCCCCTAGACCCTCCATGCTGAGGAGGCAAGTATTACTTCTTCCCTTCCTCTTTTTCAAACATTTTTCAAGAACGACATTGGTTTGTTTGCACACGATAAATTTTTGTAAAATTTACAAAGCTTTTCTTTGTAAAATAATACGTTTGTAACGTTTCAAAGGTTAAGATTGTAATGCTACAAAGGAATTCCTTGTACTTCTACCAACAATATCTGCCCTGATTTTTATTTTGTAAAAATGGCAAGACGTTTCTTTGTAGTTTCACATACTTTTGTAAATGTACAAAATTTCCCTTGTAAAATAATTTGTTTTTAAAGTTACAAAGATTTTCTTTATAAAAATAATATGTTGTCTACCGAAGTCTCAGTTTCGCGGAAATTATATAGTTATGCAAAATCACATACTTTGAAGCGCTTTTTTTTTCTGGAATAACGTGAATTTTTCTATTGAGGGCAAGCTTCAAAATAAAAAAATTTAAAAATTACATTAGTACTCAACTTAATGAATATTCATTATATACAAGTAAACTAAAATTAGATTGCACCAAAATCAAGGAACACGGGTTAGAATCCGCGCCTCCTTGCAACAGTTTCTTTGTTTTCAAACATTTTAATGTCATATTTATTTACTTTAAGTTAGAAGTCATTATAAAAACAAAACTAGTATTAAAATTTTATTCTTTCCATGTTACAAGTACAACCACAAGATTATCCCTTGTAATTTTGCAAACATATAATTTGTATTTTTTTACAAATACAACCTTCGCAGTTTTACAAGGAATTTATTTGCAGTGACGAATGTAGACACGGCCATAACCAAAGTATCAAATCGCATTGCAAGAGTTTTTTTTTGTTCCCTCTTCCTTCCTAATTCACACAAAAGTTGGCACATCCTAAATCACCCTCCCTCAAAATTCCCGCAGGTGAAAACTATTTTATTTCGTTTTATCATGCAAATATGCAAACCATAACAAGCGACAAAATTGCATAAAATGCAAACAAGAAAGCGAATTCTTCGCGAATATAATAAATTACCGGTACACAGCTTTTGTTGTTGCAGGCCAATTACTACAATAATACGGCAAAATGCATAGCTAAACCTGGCACACGAAATATATCGTAGCGCGTCATGCCTATTTTTCTAAGTGAAATCTCTTATTAACTTTTTACAGTTACGTTCATAAAAAATGCACACAATTCAAACTATGCTTCTAAAAATAATGGGCTACGCAACACACTAATTAAAAACATGATTTTGAGGCCCCTCGAAACAGTTGAGAACTGCTTTTTTATTTTAAATACGCTAACCCACAAAATACCATCCGGGCTAGTAAAGCACAGAACTACACCTATACGGAAATAAACGCAACAGCAATTACATTAGAACACACGTTATCGAAATAGACAATTGTAAAGTACGAGTGGACATATCTGACAGTTCCGTCTGTGTCTCAGTGATATGCAATGCATCAATGTTTGGATCTCAAGGTTTTCTGCGCTGTCTACATATTTTCACTTGCTCGTGCAATTAATTGTTTCATGATAATTTCTGACGTAGCATTTTTGAAATGACACTCGCCAGTTGCAAAAAAATCGCACCCGTTCGCAGAATTAAGACTACCGCCAATCGCGTGTTACTTCGGTCTTTCAAGAGTAACTTTGTCGCAATCAATATAATGGTTTCGGTGTCATTTTGTGAAGAGATGTACACAGTCTATCACACGAACGTCTGTAGTTATTTGACAGCCGGTAAACATTATTCCAGAAATTAAATAGAATATTCAATTTTTTGCGAGACAATAATTTAACTTGAGAATTGGGCGAGTGAAGACGAAACTATGTTAGGAGTAGCCGCGGATACAGGGGGAGGGGGGCAGAGGGATATTTTTGAGTTATATATAGTTTATCTGAGTAAATATTACGAATTTTTAAAATTATATATTCAATTTTTTTTGTTTAGGAAAGGCCTTAAATAGCACTATTTTCACCTTAAAAACTAACTTTCTTCGGGAGGGGTCTGGAACCTCCTCCTTGAACTCTGGGTGTGGGCATGGATACTTATTAGGCATGCCCTCCCCCCCCCTCCAAACATAAGAGCTGGATCCGTGGCGGTTAGGAGCGTAAAGTACCGAGGACACCAAATAATTCACAAGAGACCAGAGAAGACATTTACAACAGAACTGTCACACACGTGTAACTGGAGACGTATTTCGCAGTACGAGGCCTGGAAAGTGCAGAACGCTAACTGCGACACAGCTAGCCTCACCCTGAGCTCTAGACGCAGGTCAATGAACTGTTGAACAATCTCCTCGCCGATAGCTTGCATATACGAGACCTTCCTTCAGCGGAGGCCTATCATATTTATGGTGGAATATTGAAGATGCATGTGTATTGTACACGCCCTTTACAAAGATTCTGCACCGACACTGCAATACTTAAGACAGACCGCAAAAATCTTAAAATATTAAACTTACAGTAGGGCATGGATAGTGTTATTAGAGTACTGTTCCCAAGCAGATATCGCACGGACGTACTTTGAGTTTTCGCACAATCTTCTAACGCCGAAGCTTCGCACACCGCTATTTGGCTTGGGCACGCGGCCACAAAATTTGAAGTTTTCTTTACTAAACGACATAATAAAACAAATATCTTTAAAGTTATCTTTAAAGTTACCCTACTAGGCAATAAGTAACATTTAACGTTGTACAAAAGGCACAGTACAACAAAAACATGATCCGTCCTGGACGGGCATATCGAACAACTGTAAGAGGCGAGAACCGGCGACGTTTATTAACCGACGGACGAATGAGGGTTGACCATGGAGAATTATATAATAAATGCGTTCTAACTCAGCGTTAAACGACGACAGCCTTATTTTCGCCGTAAAACGTCCGAAGTTGGCAGTAAAAACCTCGACATGGAATCCAACATCAGAACACGAATCTGAATACAATTTTGATTATTACTCATCTTCACGGTGTTAGTTTTGTAGCTATATGCAACATTATATAAAACTAAATAAAATTAACTATTTGTTAATCACTCGCGTTGTTACAGATACATCAATTCCAGCGCGTCAATATTTCATTAAAGAGTAATTTCAACTGTAACTCTGGATGACCTCAACTTCGGCAATGTACGGTAAGTATTCGTGGAGTTGCGAGGACCCGGTGTAGAGTACCTTGAGGCGCGACAGCAGCAGGTGTCGAAGCTCGTGCAGGTAGCAGCCCTGGCCGGGGCCGTCGTCCGCCTGCTGGGCCACCATCCCGCCACAGACTGCCGCCGTGGGCTGAGCGGCGCGCGGGCCGACCTAACGGTGCCGTCACACTCTTGGCCGAGTAGCCGGGGGCCCCTCTAACGCGCCGCCACACCAAGAGAGGAGGGGGGAGTGGGAGGCAGGTCACCTTACAAGTAGTAGTATAGCGCTCAACCGGGCCACACACACACCTCGGGTCGCATTCACATGCGACTTTTAAGGGGCTCGCCTCGTGGCACATGTGTTTGTGTGAGTGAGGTATAGTGCTAAGGGCGACGTCGTATGGGCCATACAACGGTACGTCGCCTCTACGCTTAAGGCGTGCAGTCTTCGCGAAAAAACAAATTTACTATGGGACTTTAAGTGGTGACCCTATTGTTTTATTTACGAGATCACTTTACTAAAGTCCAATGCACTACCCTTAAGTGGTTTCACATGTATTCGGCTAGTATATTTTCCGCTTTAGCAGCCTGAAAATCCCGTTTTAACCCATTTTGACGTGCCCTGAAAGAGAATTTCTAATACGTGTGTTGTCTTGAAAGTACTTAAGGGCAGTCGTCTGAAGTGTGTGTTCTTTTCGTAGAGAAACGGCGTGAACACACGTGTATTAGTTTCGGTGTAAAACGTTTTCTTCAAAGACGCTGCAGTGTGATTTTATGGCAACGAGGTGGGCCCCTTAAGGGGCCTCCCTAACTGCGCTTCAAACGCGTTGCAGCAAGTTACGACTGTTATTTTTTTTACGAAACAAATTACCGCGCATTATATTTGTATGTCTACAAAAAACACACACACTTCAAACAATGTCGCTACAGTTGTAATAATTCATTTTTTGGGCTCCTTAAAATGGCCAAAAATGGTTTTTCCTGACTGCCGTGTCTGGAAAAATATCAACCGGATTCGAAAATCACAACTATAGAAACAAGCGTTAGAATTTGAACTATGCCGGCCACAAATAAAATAATGTGGTCACCACTTAAAGTCTCATAGGAAAAAGTATATGTAAAGCACTGCACGCCAGCTGAGTAGCTGCGCGGAGAGGCGATAATACATTTCATACGGTACTCTTTGGCGCTCCTGCCTCACACAAACGCAGCCTATCTCGGGAGGCCCCTTAAGTCTCGTATTCGCGGTGATAGTAAAGCCTCGTTTTTATGACGGCGGAAAATCGCGATAATTAAGTTGGGACCAGTACTCACCATCAGAATTTTCTGTTGTCATTCCATGCATGGAGATTTATCGAAAAATTTCATCTGGTATAAAGGGCGTAATAACACAAATCCCCAAGGGGGCAAATGTAAAAACGGCTGTTCTAATTTCGACATCTTCGACAATAGAGTTTTGCTTTCGTAAAATGACTAAATTACACAATAGTGATATTTTAAAATGTTTGTTGCAATGGGAGTTTACAATTAAAATTTGTTTGTTTGTATACATACGCCATTGCTCATGTTTTGTTGACCGAACTTGTATGGAAAGACAAAGTGACAAAATACAAAAAACACATAAAACGTAAGAAATACAATCCCAGAGGAATTCCGTCAGTTTTTTTATTTATTTTAAATTATATTTACTACTCAGCAAGAGTTCTAAAGATAGAAATTCAGTCAAGAATCTGATAACACCCAAACACAAAAACAAGGCAGACACAAAGAAAAACCAGATTCGAAATATGAGAAAAATGGAAGTATACATAATACTGGACAGTGTACAACAAACAAAAAACAAGAGACAACACAACACAAGTTAAAATCAACGAAAAAATGGGATTGTTCGGAAGGTTCTCGCAGTTAGGTAGTCGAGATTTAATAATGGAAAATAATTAAAAGAAACCATTACGCAATAAGTAGAGCCAGTGGTTTTTTTGTTGAGAAGAATTTTGTAACAACTTGTTTCAATCGCAGAATATAATAGGGCAGAGACGTGGCACATTTGACTGCACCAACCAGAACAATGTTACCGCGACACCACACGTCCTACGTGATATGCGGGTAGGACCCCGAGACGCCGAAAGTTAAAAACTTCCATTCACTGACCTTGAAACAGAGAAACATATGTGCACATAAAGCATTGAAACTAGTTGTTACAGAATTCTTTTCACAAAAAATCCACTGGCTCTAACAATAAGTTTTAAACTGAAATTATTAATCCACTTGCAAACGTCGCAGTATCATCAGAAAAAAATTCTACTAAGAACGTGGTGGTAAACACAGTCAGTATTTTCTACTTAATTATTTATTCACTATTATGATAAATTATTAGAGGCTATGTCCCATCTGAACAACTAATTTCGTGGCCTTGTCAATGAGTTTAACAAATTATTTTGAAATTTTCTACTTTTTTATGTCTTTCGCTAGTCAGTATCCGGATCACTTTATTTTAGTGTCTTATTACAACTGTAAACCTTACATGAAGTACCCGACATGATATTTACCTTCTGAGGATAATTACAGCACATACTTTGATACGCGAGTAAACAAATTACGATAGGTCAAGAGAAGTGGCGCAACGGTAACATGTCGGACTAGCATATGGGAGGTCCCGGGTTCGAACCCCAGCTTCGGGAATCTCGATTTTGGTTTCCCCTGATTTTCTGAAACCACTCCAGGTAAATCAGTGGCGTAGCCAGGATTTGTGTTTCGTGGTGAGGGGAAGGGGAGGGTTCAAATGGGAAATTTTATAAAATGACACCGATTCCCACAGTTAAAGCGGGGGGTCCGGGGATCCTCCCCCGGAAAATTTTGGGTTTTAAGGTGCAACATGGTGCTATTTAAGTAGTATTAGCATCGAAAAATTTAATATACCAGTGGTAGTAATATTACTTTTTTGTCCATATTTCGGGGGGGGGGGGGGGGGTTGAACCCGGAACCCCCCCCCCCCCGTCTTATCTCCATGAGTCGCGGCGGCCGAGTGGTCAGACCACTCGCCTCCCACCAAGGTGATCCGAGCTTGATTCCCGGCCGATTATCCCATATTGGCCGGCAGACCTTCTCGGGGTTCTTCCGCTTCCCCTGCCCTTACCATTCCACCGCCGCTCAATACTCACCTCAAGCCACCCCCCACCAGCGCCAAACACCTAGATGCTAAGCGCTGACCAAAATTATCTCACTCATTCACTCCTCTCCACAGGACACAGTCGATTCCTTCCACTTTCCTGTAAGTATCCGTACATAATAATCTCGAGGATGACGAATCGAAGGGAAAATTTCATCAAACATTTTGTTTCAACAATTGTGATATTTATATTTAGTTATTTTTATATTTATATTTTGTCTTGCAGACATACATCGTGACTATTTTTTTACAGAAATGAAAATTTGATAGCTTTAATAGTTATTGTATTATAGCATGTCGAAGTTCAAATTTGCGTAAGACGGTTTTATACTAGAAAGGAAAGCCAACTGACTTACAGAAATGAATTAACTCACACTTAAGAAGAATTTCGTAGGTTGCGTTAAGATATGAATAAAAATAGAAATAATTTTTTGTACTTTTGAAAAATACTGCATTTGAAATAAAAACTGTAAATTTTCTACAAAATATATAGTGCAAAAATATAAATAATTAAACAATCAAATTTTGTATGCATAAATTAAAGGTAAAATTGTTGGCCAAAAACTGTTGTCTATAGTTGCCTTTTAAACACTGGTTTCATGAATGCATTCAACACTGATTTATGCGTCAACCCTTTTAAAACTTTGCCCACCCATATTTTGACTGGCTAACTTGTACCCAGAGTCACGTGATTCCATACATTCGGTGACTTCACGTGCATTAATAACCTTTAAATTTTTTTGTCTCTTATAGTTTTCCTTACTGTTTGCATACACTGTACTATAAAGAGCTTCGTCTGTTTCTGAAAGCTTGCAATGTTTATTATGTAAGCTAGCAGCTGTATGTGATGGCCTCAAAACTCGTTTTCGTCCTGTAGCAGTGGAAGTCGTGGGTCGGGTTTTGGAAGATGTTTCTAGTGGTTCAGACGTGTCTTTCACGTTGCCAACACAACTTGTAATAGGTTCTTATGCCTCTAAGAGTGCTGGTTACTTGTTGTATTGTATTAACGGAAATTTTTTTGTTTAACCTCGTCACATCACACAGGACAAATCTTAGAATAAACTGTCCTAAGACAAGTAGGACGTCTGGTCACTCGTAGTTACGTGGATAGAATACAGTGAGTTAAAAATTTTTATTTCAGACTGACGAACAGCGAATCGGCTACTTATCCACGTTTTTATAGCTTCACGTGAATTTCCCCTGCTATAGGACGTTCGGGGTAAAGTGAGCACTAAAAATTTAACCTTTGAAAAATATCGCTACTGCTTATAAAGGCCGTGTCTCAATTCACTCTGAGAGTGCTCTCTCGCACTCTCGCACACACTCTCTCTCTCTCTCTCTCTCTCTCTCTCGCGAACACGTAATATTGACGTCAGAGAGAGTGCTCTCTGGTCGTCTCAATTTGCTGGCGAGAGTGCGAAATGGCGAGAGAAACGAAACTGTTCACTCCCTGCACTCTCTCGTCCTCTCTGACGCACTCCATCATGATTACAACTATGGTTTGAGGTTATTGAAGAAATGTGTACCACATATTGAACATATTTCAATGTTTATATATAACTATATAATTCCAATGAACAGTTAATTATGGCAAGAAGTTGTTTAAACATGTTCTGCCCTAACATACGTTTAAATACACAACACGCAAAATTACGGCATCGCTTATAAACAGTAATTCACGGCTTGAAATACGACGCTGGTAATTTAAAAATTGTTACTTGAATTGCCTACAAATTTATTTTGTGTGTTTATAAACTTGTATTAATAAATTTACGTACTTGTTACGTTTGCATCGTTTGTTTGCAAACTCGAGAGTGCATCATCCCAATTGGAGAGAGCGAGAGTGCCAGAGAGCGCTCTCTCTCTCTCTCTCTCTCTCGTGGTATTGCGAAAGAGTGCTCTCTCCAGATAGTACTCTTTAAATTGGGACACGGCCAAAGTAACATTACCTTTAGTTGGATTAGTGCTTGTATGGTTGGCAGCGAAATTACGCAATATAGTTCCGCGTATTTTCCTAATTAAATACAACAATACTGAAATAAAATCAACCGAAATCGACATAACTGTAGTTTAAGCAATTAATAATCTTGTTTTTATCAAACTGTATAGATTCTCACTGACAGCACAATTTATCTCACACGCGCAAACACCAAGTGACGTGTCCAGAGAGGTTGGACATTTCCCGTCGTTAGCCGTTACACGCGGAATGATACGAATTGGCTGAAAATAGAACTTCAGCAGGGCTTTCGTTAGTACACGCTTTAACCTGAACCTCCTTTACTCACCACGACGATCAGGGTTCAATCACCGGCGGAGACGTACTACGATTTTCGCACGTTGATAACATGGCGGACCTTGTCGACCGGCGAGTTTTATCGGGACACTCCTGTTTTCCTCGCTGCTCCATGCTCATCTCGCACTTCTAACGACAGTTCTGCCACACGAAAGCCTCCCCCATTAGAACAAAGCCAACGATCAGCAAACAGGGAGTGGTTGTGTTCGGCGTCCATCTGAAGGAATCCCGCACAAACGGCAGGGACCACATTTGACCACTGCCCACTCGACTTAGCCAGTGGCAATTCACTACAGTCGAGGCAACGACACTCGCGTGACATGAGAACGTTTGTCCGCGGTCCGTTCCGAATGATCCCACCAGGTCGTGTAAAACGCTACGCCGACGTCTGTGTGAACGGCAAACATCAGCACAAATAAATTAATAGGAGCGTATGGGAAGGGCAACCGAGAGCAGGGCACAACACGTCCGATATAAGACACTTCTAAACTGGGGTCCCATAGGCGTCTACTATATGAGGCTCTTATGAAAATTCACTCGGGTAGAGTAGGTCAGGGTATTGAATATTACCCCAGGTAAGTTCATCCGTGTGAGAAATTACAACTGATGGCGTCTCGGTCAACTACTAGAACTAATATTATATTTGTATACGGGTGAGTCAGGGTGGGTGTGTTAATTTTGTGTGGCGGTAGCGCACAAAAAAAAATTTCGGAAATATGTTTTCAATTTGTCCCTAAAGTGAAAATTGTGGGAGCAATGCTACCCTGTAAATGGTCTTCCAAATTACATATTAAAAAATTACTTAATATTTAATGACGAAACTTTGTACAGTGTCTTATAAATTACTTTACTTCATTCTCAGTAATCAACTTTGGTAATGTCATTGACCCATCATTGTTCAAATGGGGCACGGTACTTTTCTTCTGCTTCTAACTTCGGAACACTCCACTGTAATTCATGTCCTACTACATAATATTAAACAGGCGCGGAAGATTAATGTAAAAGGTTGTCTTGTCGAAAAATGCTACAGTTAGCCGTTTTCGAGAAAATAGTTTGTAAACTTAATGTATTTTTTGTAACGCCTGAAACGTACGCAGACATTGCCACTTCCTTGCAAGGCGTCCAACCGAACTAATAGGCGTGTTGCAATAATCTTGTTGCTACGGATTTTTCCATCTAAGATTTGTTACACGGATGGTGTAAAAGTAGGTGCATAGTACTGTAAAGCAGCTGCACTCCGCGGACAAGGAAACTGCACTATTAAAAAAAGCCACAAGTTTACAACAATGTTCACCAAAGTTTTACGAAATCGTACATCCAGGTAATTTATCTGGTAACTGGACGTAAATCACTTTAGACGAATGAGTGCGTCCTAAGCAATACACAAAGCAGGTACCCCATGCAGTGATGCAAAACATTTTATTAGTGATACTTTACTCTATCCATTCTAAGGTTGCAGATAATTCATTCAAGTGAATGACAATAAGATATTTGCACAGCATAATTTTCATTTGGAATATAGAAAAATACAAGGTAACTGTGTTACGGCACAACCACAGTGTGAGGAATCAGGATATAATTAAACTGCTTTGATTGATTTCGTTAGCAATTTTTGTTTCTGCTACAACCTTAGAGTGAACAGAGTATAGACAACGTGTCCGCTTGTATGTAGACAGTACACAGTGAATAATTCACTGTCACTAGTAACAATGGAGTGTACCCGTGTCTCGCGGCCACGTGAGCTGTATACAGTGACTGATTAGGAGCAAACATGTCGTTGATGTGTGTTTTTTTTTTTTACATTTACTTGTGTGGAATGTAAAACATTAAAAAATACACACTATAGATAGGCTACGAGGGACGGAGCTAAATACTGTGTTGAATATATTTTAGTATGCACACATACGCACAATTAGCGAAATTAAGGGAGCTTTCAAAGTAACAATCCGTTTCCAAACAAACCATTTACACGCATAGGAAGAAAAAACAGCAACATGGTACCGTTAACTAACCTGCAAAGTTGAAATCGATAATGTAAGGCAAACAAAATTCCCCTAAATAAATATAAGACCATAAACTATCATTTCTGCACCTTGTGCGATAGTTATTGTTTTTTTAATTGAAAATGAATCAATAATAAATTTACCTAAAACAAATTATATAAAGTTTATTCCAAAGAAAAATATGGGTAATAATTTGAATCAAATTAATATTAAAATAAACAATATAAAAATGTATAGAACATACAAAACGAAACTTAAGTTAAACTGCATAGAACATGCAGATATGATCAGTATAAAATTGGCTTCAGGATACTTAGTGTTAAGAAATTCACAGACGGTTTTAAATAAAGATCACGAAAATTATACATTATTCTTTGTTTGAGACTTTCTTAAGGGGGGGGGGGGGGTTC
Source organism: Medauroidea extradentata (assembly GCA_003012365.1). Taxonomy (NCBI): domain Eukaryota; kingdom Metazoa; phylum Arthropoda; class Insecta; order Phasmatodea; family Phasmatidae; genus Medauroidea; species Medauroidea extradentata. The sequence goes on from PNEQ01004258.1 coordinate 42,403, forward strand.
ACCTCAGTTTTCAATGTCTTTTTTTTTTTTTATATATTTATACCAGATTTTTTTTTCTTATTTTAGACGTAAATTGTTATTAAATCTTCCTCTTAGGAAATTTGTGTATCCCTCATAGTTTTTGGGTAATGAGTCGTAAACGTCAAAATTTGCACTTTACGGTTTTATGCACGCCACTAAAACCGTAAAGTGCAAATTTTGACGTTTACGACTCATTACGCAAAAACTACGAGAGATACACAAATTTCCTAAGAGGCAGATCAAATCACAATTTATGTCTAAAATAAGAAGAAATATCTTGTACAAATATAAAAATAAAAAAAGACGTTGAAAACTGAGATGAAGCGCGCCCTTAAGAGGGCGTGGTACATACTTCAACGCTAAATGCATTAATCTATATCTATAGGTTTCTTGAAGCCAATTTGCGAAAATTAAACAGTAGCAATCCGAGACAACAGTTTTAGCCAACGTTTTAAACAATATTTTTTCAGTGTTACGAACTTCTGAGGGACAATCTCTGACGCCGGAACTTCGCGCATTTAACTGCGGCGCAAGAGATCACGCGTAACGAATTAGTAATTTTGGATCAATATTTTCTCAAGTTGACAAATATCATTATCTAGGATTGTCATTGAGTATTTTATCCATATTGGCTTCGAAAATAGCGTAGAAATCAATTGATGTTTTCAGAGTTTATTTATCAACCATGAACTCTTAAGGTATGACATCATGTTCAGGCGAAATCTACTCACGCAAAAAAGAAATTTTAAACTTCATAAGCGATAAAAGTTTTTTCTAGTCTGTATACAACTACGTAAGCACAGTTACACGAGGCGCTTAGAGCACTCGCCTCCCATCGAGGCGATCCGGGGTCGGTCCCCTCGCATGTGGGAATCGTGTCGGACGATGCCACTGGTCGATGGGTTTTCTCGGGGATCTCCCATTTCTCCCGCCCTTTAATTCCAGCGCTGCTCCATACTCACAACATCACCGCTTCACCCGCTAGTCTGGTAGCACGCTGATAACAGTTGGTAGCCGAAATGTCATTGCTACTGACAATTATCCGCATGTCTTTCAAGACTATCACAACTGCACCATGCTCTAATACACACTTTCCTTGCCATATCATAAATTTCGTTGCGACAAAGAAAATGTTTGTTTACATAAGAAGAAAAACTGCGAAGTAGCTTTACCGCGAATAAAATATTTGTTTAAATCAAAAGTTTGTGTTACCATTAAACTAGTTAAGTAATAAAACGTAGGGTACAGCTAGTTGTCTGTTAACGCAAGCTTTATGTTAAATAAAAAAGGTTTTTCTTTAAGCCAAATAACCTGCGTGTTTTTAAAATTTGTATTTTCTGTAGTGCAAGAATACTTCACCGGAAGTTAAACAGCCTCAAAGGAACTGTTTCCTTTACTGTAAACATTCTCAGTGTGCAACTGTAAATCATACTATGGTTGAATTACACACTGAACTCGTGTTGGCTCATTAATAAAAAATATAAATAAATAAAGCGGTTTTCTCTGCGATATCGGCAAAATACCAGCTGCTTTTCAAGACATTAAACATTTGATATTCCGCAATTAACGATATTACACTTGTGTAACACTTACGATAACGAACGAAACGAAGAGAATCGCGCGTCTGGTTTACAGTTCGATAGTTTTTAGCGTGTGGTCTCATTTTTCTAAACAACAAACCATATCGCTTAAGTTAATTTGGAAATTTAAAAAAATCTCCACTTAACTAATCAGCTAAGACCATACTTAAAATTTTAACAGGTAACCACGTCTTTATATTTGTGAGAAGTATGGTTTAAATTACAACGCACGTTTGTATTTTTGTATTAAGGCGGATAGAGCGCCATAGCAGAGAATTATCACAATTTTCAACATAAATATTTTTCCCTCGTTTATTATAGAAAATCAAGGCTCGACAATCCGTAGATTACACTTCTTTACACCATCTTACTTTATTACATAGTCACACACTTTCTTATTTTTGGAGCACTGATGGCAGATAGGAAAAATGTATCTTTTTTACCTATCTGCCATCAGTGCTCCGAAAATAAGACAGTCTGTGACTATGTAGAAATATAATGAGTTGCACCAAAGTATCATTTCCGGATTGTAAAACCTTGATTTTCGATAATAAGCGAGGGGGGAAAGTTATGTCGAAAATTGTGAAAATTCAGTCCTTTGGCGCACCATTCCCTTTAAGGAATCGGGCTGGTATTTTCCCAGGTACGGTTCCTGGGGAAAATATTTGACCAATTTTTTTTTAAGGCTAGAAAGTAAAGTTTCTAATAAGCGTCCTGAATTTTAAACGTACAAATTCTGAATAGTGCGTGTGTTCTTTTCTGTAGGGATATACAGGGTGAGTCGGGAGGAAAGGTACATGCTTTGAGGGGTGATAGTACTGGTGATTCTGAACAAAATGTTTCTAATAAACATATGCCCTTTTCTTAACTGTTTCAGAGAAACCGAATGAAAACAACAAGGAACGGGATAAGTGCAGGTGACTATAAATCACGATACTGTTATCGTATGTTTTGTTTAATTGTGTATATTTCCTCACAAAACATGTTCAAACACTCCACCACCAGCTTCAATGCATTTTGCTGCTCTGATAGACAGCTGCTGTGTTGCTGATCTGAGCTCATTAGTACATAGCTTTACTTGAACACAAGCATGGTAAATACGAGTGAGAAGTTCCTCTCTTGTGTCCACCCTGCGCCTGTAGACTTCGCTTTTAAGCCAACCCCACACCGTGTGGAAACGTAGACAAATAAACAAAACATACGACAACAGCATCGTGATTTACCGTCAGCTGCCCATTTCCCGTTCCTTGTTGTTTTCATTCGGTTTCTCTGAAACGATTAAGAAAAGGGCATATGTTTATTAGAAACATTTTGTTCAGATTCACCAGTACTATCACCCCTCAAAGCATGTACCTTTCCTCCCGACTCACATTGTATACGAAATGCACGTTAAGTAGTTGATTTAAAAATATATAGTAATCGCTACTTGTTTGGGCCAATGAAAAGTTATTCGAAAACTCTTCAACGTGTGTGGGCAATATCTTCTTAATAATGTAACATTCAAAGATCGCCACATATATGTACCCCTCATTTATGGTACTCTAGTAATCTTTAGGCCTGCAACTTTTTTTTTGTCGCGGCTAAAATGGCGCAAATGGGTGTTCTTGGGGTCTTTATCAAAAATAAAACACTTGGAGTAAAATTTAAAAAAAGATATATGTGTGTACCACACAGCTTTGTTTTAAATATTACGCAACGAAATTGTGGGGTCGCCACTTAAGGCCGCCCACGTGTGAAAATAATAATTTTATTTGAATACGAAATTATGTCAGTTTTATAGACGTCACTTGAGACTGCATTTTCCTATTATGGAAAAAAATTTTAGCAGGCATAGTATTCAAATAACGGCATGTCGAAGTCAAAATACGCATGACTACGGGCGCATACAACTAAGGAAAACTATCAGACTTATTAATTAAAATGAAATAATTTACTCTCAGGTTAGATGTCACAGCATAATGGACAAAAGTTATTAAAACATGAAAGGCGCATCTTCGTATTTTTCAAATATTGCTGAAAATAAGGTTTTTAATGTCGAAAATTAGCGACATCTTAGATGCACTAAAAACGAATACCGTTTTATTTCATTCAAATATTTTGTTTTTGACCAACAGCAGCATTCATCCTGATTACGATACAAGTTTATAGCAATGCGAACTGTTGACTCAGTGTGGTATATGTGTGCAGTAACAAGTGCACGTCTCCTTCTACGACGTGACGATTTCTCACACTCGCGTTTCTTAGGAGGGTGGAAAGATCAAGCGACGTAACCTCATCCTTCCACGTCCTTCCTCAGACTGAAGCGCACGGGGAGCGCGCACTAGCCTTTATACAGTGTCTGCGACCGCGTTAGCTGTCTATTAACGTGATTCAGAGCATATATCCCGAGATTCATAAGAGTATGAGAGAATGCTGATATCCACTAGTCTTGAATAGCCTTAATGTCTCATAGAAGCGAGCTATGGACGAGAAGACTGCACTCCAACTCATTGACTTGCGTTTAGAGGCTAATACCACATATATTATGAGTGCAGTTAAAAAATTGCACCCGCGATGCGTCTCGTTGCGCTGTGGTGGAATGAAATACGCATATAGTGAAATGCAAGATGGCACGTGATGGGTACAATATGGTTGTAAATATGAACTTATAAAATACTTAGACACAAGTACAGTTGCTTTGTTAGCGTATGCGCAGCTAAATACCGTTGGGGGTCTATACAGTTCAACTAAGATTAGAGTTTCAAGTGAAAGCATGTTTACTTGCTCTGCACCTGCGATACGTCAGTGCAAGAGCTAGTATAGTGATAGTTAATCGGGGCCGTGGTGAGACGTGATGTGAGAGCTTCTAGGCCTTCAATTTGGGGGCAAAATACGTTCACCCAGGCCGATACCTTAAGGGTGTTCAAGTACGATAAAATCATAATATAATATTTATATGAAATAGTGTTAGTTATAGACGATACTTGTGAGTACAGTTCCTCTTACGAAACAATTTTATATGGCGCAGTTTTCTCATAATGGTGCGTAAAAGTCAAAATTTGCATGTTCTGCTGTCATGCAAATAGTGAAAACCAATTTACACACGTACGTAAAATAATTCACAGTGAAATAACATACTATGGACTACGTATAAAACATTTTTAAAAAATCCCGCGAACTGTCACTGAAAGTGTCAGTCAGGCGAGTGATCTACGATACCACTGCACGTCGTTTCAGTGTCTTGCGCTAGAGGTGATACCTCGCCAGATGAGCCTGCCAACATCGTCTTTGGCGCCGTGCCTCACTCACACAAACTAACAGCTAAGCGGGTGCCTTAAGAGCACATGGTATACAAATACATGCTAAAACCATAATTTTAAATCTACACGTTTTCGAAAGTCAATATGAGGGAAAAAACATAACAACAACCATGTAATAGTATTTGCCAACTTTACGAGCAAAAATTCACCCAGATTGACACATTTGTTAAGCGTAATATGACTCACGAGATTTCGGCGTCTACGATTGTTCTTTAAAAATACGTCACTCGAGAAAAATATCTGCCAGGAAGATGGTAAAACCTATTGTCTAGGAATTTTCTTTGCAAACTGTCTTCGAGAAACTTATAATATTAAAGTTGTGCTTTATGTACCATGTCCTGTTGATGAATAATGATCAGCAAGTCGACGACGACGGTGCGTGTTGATGAAATTACCGCAGGGTCAGCAACTCGGCGCGAACTGGGTCGCAGACTGCCTATTGTATGACGGCGGCTTGGAAGAGGCTGGCTCATAACTCGGGCGCAAGGCGCGGACGCAACGTCGCGGTCGCCTCAAACACCGCGTGCCATGATGGAAATGTTCGCAGGTTTTCTTTCACACGGACTGGCGGTGAAGTTTCAACTCACACCTGCCAATTAGGCAACGTACTCTGGGCATAATTCAGGCTAGGCCACGGTCTAAGAGGAAGAGGTCTTGGCACTGCGTATGCTCTCCAGCAAGAGAAAGTGACCCCTTCATGTCGCCGAGCGCTAGTAGTAATTTGGTGGAATATTTGTCTTGTTTACATCTCGCGTTTTAACATTTTTGCAATTATTTACATAAAATAATGCTAATAAAGTAAGCTGATATAGTATATACATGTTCCATGTCCATAAATGCATTGGCATGTGTGGAACTGTTTATAAAAGTGGTCTGAAGAAATATGTTGTGTATTATTGTTTAAGTAAACACATTCGAACAAAAACTATAATTCGTGCCCTACAAAAATGTAGAATCGTTGCAATGTTCATCTACAAGTAAAATATTGAAAAAGTAAATTTTATTGCTGTAAAAAATGTGTTCCAATACAATATTACGTTCCCAATTTTTTCTTCGATATAATACTCGCAATTCCGGTAACAACTTCACATTTTTAACTAAGCCAATAACAAAAACAAGACAAATTTTCCACCAAATTACTACTAGCGCTCGGCGACAAGGAGTCACATTTTATTCCTCAGTGTCAAGACCTCTACCTTCTTGGACTTCAGGCTAGGCTTTACATATTACAGCGACTACAATTATTATCGAGTTGCTGTTAGGTATACTATTACTAGAGGTGACGGTATATCACGAAAATTTGTTGTGCCAACATATCCTTGGAAACACTGTGGTTTCTTGCGACATGTATGGGTGGGTGATATACGTCTGATACAACGTATAGCTGCCTGCAGACCAATAATATACATCAAATATTACAATAGCAGAGTTATTATTGGCTCAGTCAAATAGGGCAACAGCTCTACGCACAAGCGAAAGCCAGTCATTTTTTCATAAACTGACCCTTCGTTAAAATCCAGCAAATAAGTCAAGTTTTCCCGCGATAAACCATTATCTCTAACTATTACTGATGTAGTGGCATTATCATTACTAGCAGCATTACGTTTGATAACAGTTGTAAAGGAAGTGGTGCATCAGTAGTAATAGCAGTGATATTAGCAGTTACGCTGGTGAAGAGTGAAGATATTTTGGTCAGCGCTTAACATAGAGGTCTTCAGCGCTGGTGAGGAGTGACGTAATGTGAGAATGGAGCAGCGCCGGAATAAAAGGGCGGGGGAAACGGGAGATCTCCGAGAAAACCCGCCGACCAGCGGCATCGTCCGGCACGAATCCGGGGACCATCCTCGCCGGGAATCGAACCCGGGTCACCTTGGTGGGAGTCGGGAGGTCTGAACCTTCAATCACCCCGGCCCCTCAGTAGCGCTGGTACTAGACAAGACATACAAGTCGCATCAGCATTAGCATCAACAGAATTTGCAATGGTAGCAGCAATGGTTGTATTAGTAGGCCTATCATTAAAGTATTATCAGCAGCTGTATCAACAGCAGCAGCGTGTAAGTAGTGGTATTAGCAGTATCAGCATCACTAGCAGTCGAAGTTTAACAGTAGCAGTAACATTATTCGTAGCAGCATCAGTAGGAGTGTAAGTAGTCAACTGGAATTCAGGAGCACGAGTGTTCGATACGGCCCAAAAATCTAGGTTTCACCTTTCGTAAGTTTTCCAAAGTCACTCCTGACGAATAGCATGATCATACATTCGGCCATCGCCGATTCCTTTCCCATTACCTAGAGTTCCTCTACTCACGACTTGATGCCGTTCAGAGATACTCTAAACTATAAATAAATATATTAAAATTACGCAACTTCTTTAAATACGCCATGTTTATAAACTGTTCATAATAAAAAGAGCACTTAAATGTATCTTGGGAGGGTGTTAGAAAGTGCTCATTTTACCAACCTATACCTATACCAGGAATTCAAACACAAAACAAAAAAAAAAAAAAAAAAAAAAAACAATATTGCAGCAAGCGCAACATCGGAAGCTGGCTTCTGCTATCGCCGAAAAACGTGACATGCACAGTGACTCAGCCTACATTTCCGGGAAATGAGAGGAGACTTTAAAGCCGAACCAACGCGTTCCCTCTGCTTCCTGTCATGTGCCGGAACTAATGGGCATTCGCTTAATCACCACAGGAACACGAAGAGAGGAGGTCCACAATGAAAACAAATGCGAGATGCTGTTTCGTTCAGCCAGCCTGCAGTTATTTTGCTCATCTTATAAGTGCTGAGCACTAAGGGCGACACAATACGCTTACAACGGCTACGAGACATTCAGTGGCGACCCTACCAATATACTGCGTTATTATAGGCTGTTCACTATAAACTGAGCATCCAGTAGAAAATTAAAAATATATTTTATTGTGCTAATTGATGTTAACTTTTGGGAGTAGCGAAATGTTTACACTGGTTTTTAGTTACATGAAAGTTTTCATATTAAAAATAGTACAGATAACTGCAAAACAGCTGAAAGAAAACTTTATGCAGTGCTCACTTTATCGTGAACGGCCTATATATTAATTTTCATTATGCTTTATGGGGGAATGATCACTCTTAGACCAGATTTACGGCTTTTCTTAAGAAGTTAGTGAATAAAGAGATTGTTTTACCTTTGTCACGTTGCACGGCATCATTTATTGTTTCATTCACTTTTTATAATCCACGCGGCATTGTTTCTGTTACTTTTATTACCTCTGTAGTCGCTCCCGTAAATAAAGCAAATTTTCCTTGTCGGCTGTTTCCCGCTCTAAAATAATGAATATATTATGGTTCAAACAGTTACAAAAATTCTATTTAGTTTTTTATATATGCCCTGTCGTGACAAAAAATTTGATACATCGACTGTAACAGAAATTATCGAGAAGAAACTGATACATCCACGGTGGTCGACAGCGATGACATTAGAGAAGCTCAAACATGCATTTACATGACAAGATCTGAGAGCAGAATCGGCGATGACCGAGACATCAATTTTCGACATTTTCGGCCGAGATCAAATAAACTCTAAAAAGTAGTTGACAACTTGAAATATGCAAGTATACGTCGTGTAACGTACTATCAACGTTATTCGAATAAACTCCTATCGGCCGAATCTCTGCGACTTTGCAGACGGCATTAGTTAACGTTGCTGTAAGCTAAATAAATTCCATGCTGTTAACGTCCGGCAGCCGAATTCACATTGTTATTGCAATTTTGCATCTATTTTTAAAGACTATCCAAAAATTTGCTACTTGCAGTGAATAATAAAAAACTTGTGTTCACATTGAAGTGTTCAGACTGTGTTCATTTTTTTAAATTATAAACTCAAATTACGTAAAATAATGACGTTGGCAAACAAAAGTATGATAAGTGTTTCTAGTAGTACAAAAAGAATCTGCTATGATTTCCCCAAGTGTACAGGTTTTGGGACGGCCTGTATATTGAACTCACGGCGCAGCTCTAAAATGCTAGAAAATTGAGCATCTAAGAACACGCAGACACAGAAAGTAGTAACAGAAGCATCATGATAAGCTACTTCATTGTTGTTAACATACCCGCTCTCTGGAGGTACAAAAGCAAGAATATCAACAATGCCACGTGGATTCGAGTAATTTGTTTACATAACCCCTTGTAGTGCCCGAGACACTGTACTCAGATTGGGTACTTATTAAATACCGTAAATATAATCTTATTTACTCTGTGATGCAGGCACTACGGCATACTCTTGTTAGGCCATCACTTGAATCACCGTCTCTATGCTCAACATGCTCGACTGGCGTCGGTCTTTCCTGTCGAGAACTTAATTTCAGAGAATTTGTATAGGCCACAATGCATGGAATAATAATAGTCAGAAGACGGCGTCGTGTGACGTATTTGAAGCCACTTTGGGTGTCACAATAAAGCGCTGGGGCATTTTGAGGTTATTAACATTTAAAAATAAAAAACATCTCTGATGTTAACGCAACTAAGCTATGTAACTAATAACATTAGTTAACTAGGTTTTTCTTGAAACAAGGGCTTTCAACTCATCACGTAACGATAAGTTAATGAACAAGTCGTCACCATGATGTAACACCCAAAAAGCTGGCTTCGTGTGCCCATACATTGCTATAGGCATGGCCAACCTCTGCCACACTGGTACAAGTTTTTTCCCCCTCACAGGAACAGGAACTGGGAAAGGATTCCGCAATGGCCGACAAATATTAAAAATTGTATCTACACCAGATCTGGCATCAGGTAAGATATATGCGTGTATACACGATGTCCAGCCACGGCCGTGTAACAAGCACATCGCGCGAATCTTGGGCTAAATTTGTGACGAAATGTTGTAGGATTACATTATACGAGCAAGCACAGTGTGGCAACACTGCACGGAGAAAGTCCCCTCTTGCGCTCCAAATCCGGGTATTATTCCATGCATGTTACGTCGAATAAACGTAGAATCATGTCCGGACTACTCGGGATCTGAACTTTCGCCCATAATATGATTGTCAGAACAGAAGTATAGGTCATTCGGGATAAAATGAGCACTGAAGATGTGACCTTTGAAAAAAAATCACTAGCCGTTACTGCATATGAGTCAACATTAGCAAGAGTTACTTTACTGCTTGTAAGGTTGGTAGCGAATCATCGCATGTAGTTCCGTGTATTTTCCTATTTGAATACAACATTATTGAAAGAGCATCAGTTGAAATAGACCTCACTGTATTTAATACACTTTTAAATGTTTGTTTTCGATATTGTTGACATTTCTACTTACAGTATATTTCGACTGAATTGGCGCCAGCAGAACGTGACGCTACCTGGCCGTTGAACTAGAACATACTTTTTGTTTCACACATTATAAAATGCGTTATTTTTTGTTTCTGTTAACTGCGTCGTCGTTGTTCACGGCTGTTGAACTGAAAGAAACTTGAATTCTTGGATTGCGTGTGTCAAGTGTGTTTTTAGTGGCGGTTTTGCGATACAAATTCAAACATACTTATGTCTGCATTTTCGAGATTCATAACGCTGATTGTGCGTGTTGTATCAACCAGTCGATGGCCAAGCCAGTATTATAATTCGTTAACTCGCCGGTATTTATAACTAAGATTACTATTGATTATATCAATTATTGAGCCCTTGTGTATTTAATGAGTAGATATTGTAGATATAACATTTACATCGAAGTAGTGTGGCCTGATATATAGGGCCTAGGTCATTCGGGATAAAGTGAGCACTAAAAATTTAACCTTAGAAAAATATCACTAACCGTTACTGCATATAATTCAACATTAAGGGGGAGTTCACGCCAAATTTGAATGCTTTTAATAATTTATATATATATATATATATATACAATATATGGTTTGTTTTATATATATTGTGACTATTTTTACAGTAATGAAAATTTTCTAGCTTTCATAGTTTTTGTACAGTGGTATGTTAAAGACCAAATTTGCATAAAACGGTTTAATACACGAAACGAAAACCAAATGACTTACATAAATGAAATAATTCACGCTGAATAACAGTGTCAAGGACTACGTCAAGAGGTATGTAAAAGTCCTCAGTGACATTTTATGTTTTTTTTTTTTTTTTAATATTTAAAATTGCCAATTTTTTGTTTCAAATTCAACCATTTTTTAGAAATAGAAAATGCATTCAAATGTGATTTTCATACATATCATGATGTAGCCCGTGATACTTTTATTCAGTGTGAATTATTTCATTTCTGTAAGTCCTTTGGTTTTCTTTTTTTGTATTAAACCTTTTTAAGCAAATTTCGACTTTGACCTGCCTTTATACGAAAAGTATGAAAGCTAGAATATTTTCATTGCTGTAAAAATAGTCTCAATATACATATATAAAACAAACCATATCTCGTATAGGTTTAACATTTTTCAAAACTATTAAAGCCCCCCCCCCCCCTTAACTATGGTTGCCTTACTGCTTGTGTGGTTGGCAGCGTTTTACCGAATGTAGTGCCGTGTATTTTCCTATTTAAATACAACCATACTGAAACAAAAGCAACCTAAATCGACATAATTGTATTATATATCAGTAATAAACATTATTAATCAAACTACTGACTGTACAATTTATCTCACACGCGCAAACATCAAGTGACGTGTCCAGAGAGGTTAGACATTTCCTGGCGTTAACCGTTACGCGCGGAACGATACAGAATTAGCTGAAAATAGAACTTTAGCACGGCTTTTTTTAGTGCTCACATTATTCCGAACCGCCTTTAGATTTAAACATTGCACAAGCCTATTTAAATAAAAGCACGTGGAAATATTTATGTTTACGTTCGGCGGAAAGATACAAACTGGCAGAAAATAGAAATTAATCAGGACTTTTTTGAGTGCACAGTTTATTCCGAATCACCTATAGTAATATATGTGTGTAGCGCAATTCTGTGCTGCGTTGTCACATTGTGCACGTAAACTTGTCTTCGTACAAGATTTTGCTACTAAACTTTTGTCTCAAATTTAGCCCAGGTGTGCTTATCATACAGTCTTTTCTGGACACCCTGTATATATTGCTCTGCCTTGGCTCACACCACGGCTCTCGGGTAAGCAGCGCCCTCAAAAAGCAGGCACATAGGAATGCGAGAGCGGATGACTATAGTAAGGATGTGAGGGTGATTTTTTTTAGAGGGGTAACGTGTGAAGAACTTAGGAATAAAGACGAGGGGACGGGGGCGGAGGTGTCTTCCCACACAAGGCGTCGGAGCAACGCGGAAGATGGTAGGTCGAACAACGGACCCAGTAGTTCCCACGCGTTGGAGGGGGTACGGGGGACTGAACGACTCCCCCTTCCTTCACTCGTGTTGCGTCAACGCGGAGAGGTATATACAACGGTGATCCTCAATTCCTCACTCGCAGTCTCTCCAGACACGGAGCGACATAACACATAGTCCTTATAGCCGAAACAGACAAGGTAGGCGCCTAGGCAAACGTATTTTGCGCGTTCCAGTTCCCAAGTGGGGAGCATTATGGTTCATATATCTACCTGCGCTTTAAACGCATTGCAGCGAGTTAAAAGTAATCATATTTGGAAGAAATATCTCAACACGCATTACGTTTATACATCTATGAAAAGAAAACACATTTCAAACAATGTTTCTACCAGTTTAAAAATTAGGATCGCTTGTTGGAAACACGATTTTTAAGACTCTCAGAATGGCTAAATACAGCTTATTTGAACTGCCGTATCTAGGAAAATTACAACCGGATTCGAAAAACACAATAATATAAATAGCGCTGACATTTTAACAATAAGTATCGCAAATAAAATAATACGATCACCGTTTAAAGTCCCATAGGAAAATGAATAATAGTGAAGGTCTGAGAGTCAGTTGCTGGGTTTGTGAGTAGAGGAGATATTACATTACATAGGCCGCCCGACGTCACTCTTAACGCTCCCTCGGGTTTGGCACCAACGCAGCCTATCTAGATAAGAACCTTATGAGTTAAGAGGACCTGGCGCGTGGGACGTGCTGTAGCCTGGTACGGGAAGTATTTTTAACTGTGCAACTATTAAAAATGTTTCCAATGCGTTTATCTACGAAATGAAGACACGCTTCAAAATGTGTCTCTATGACTTTAAAAATGCCGTCCGCTAATTAAAAACATTATTTCCAAACTCTTCAAAAGTGTTAAGAATTACTTTTTCTCGTTGCTGTGGTTCAGAAAATATCAACCGTAATCGTAAAACTAAATCATTGGAATCTGCATAGGACTTTGTCTGTACTTTCCACAAATAAAATAACAGGGTCATCGCTTGAAATCCCATTCAAAATCATTTTCTACGAAAACACTGCACGCCACTTTTGCACTCGGCGCCTTGAGGCGATGAGGTGTTTGAGGAATGTGTTATATTCTACTTATCGCCTTTCCCGTCCCCGTGCCTCAATCGGGGGGGGGGGGGGGGACAGCTAGCTAGCGTCTACTAACTCTTAAAAGCGACACAGAATCTATTGTGTACCTGTTTCAAATTTACGCACTTGACGCGTGGGAACAGCGGATTGATAAGAGATAAGTGTATTGATTGTCTGTCCTTTAACCTGCGTAAGTACAATTTTTCTTTTGAATACCTATGCCTAACTATACTAAAAAACATTATGGGTATGAGTGCATTTGTTACGATATTGATGTTGGTAATGTACTACTCATAATGAATGTTATCAAGTGTTTCTATAAAGTGTTAAAAATTTGATATGTACTGCTAAAAATGCTCACAGGCAGACATTTTTTTTGTGTGTTTGTAAAGTATAAAATTCAAATTTGTCAGAAAACTGTTAGTGCTACATGAAAATTTGTAATAACCTTTTTGTGTAAAATTTATGTATATATTTTTTGGTATAAAATATTTTTCCATAATTTTGATGGTTTTTTACATAACACGGAAAAAGTGTTTTGTTAGGGCGACCATTTTGTTTTTCGTGCACAGTACTCAAACGCATCATTTTCGATGGTGCCAACATGAAAATTATGTTACTTTAAAACGTAACGAAGAGATTGAGACCACTACCAACCACACTTGCATCACTAAGGAACCCACGGAAGACTGGTTTTGTACATTTGGTAGGGAACTATATTAACGTAACGCGATAGAGTTGGACAGTGTTAGGTATAATTCTAAAATTACGAATTATTCAGTGCCGAGCAGTCTTAACATCAAGCTAATTTGTGTGCAAGATTTTTCGATGCAGTCTTTTTCCTGTGTGGAATTCAAGCGTTAGTCCTAAAATCGTATGAAGTGAACGCCAAACGTACACATCTCGTTTTGAACTTTACGAATTCAGATGGTAGTTTACGAGTTACATCAGTCCAAAGAAAACTGTTTTTAGCAATTTTGAGAGACTCGAAAATCATGTTTCTAACAAGCGTGCTGAATTTTTAAACTTGACTTGAACACCCTTAAGGAGTGTCGTTACATAACCGAGACCTGAGCAAGCGGCCAACGGACGTATACTAGGAACGACAGCTGGGCGTGCATCCTCAGGGCTGGAAATCAAGGGGTGACATTGACAGGAGAGGCAGTAAAGTATGTGTATGTATATAAGAGATAAAGAGACAGATAATACGAGAGCACACTTCGCTATTTGTCTGTTTTCTCACAAAAAAAAAAACTTAACGAGGATTTTAATACGCAAATGTATTCACAAAGGATGCATCTAGGTTACAGTAGGTAAACAAATTGTGCAACAGAAATAAATTTATTATAAACAAAAGTAGTTATAATTTTAGCTGCCAAGCCGCGGCTTTGCCAGCGTGGAATTTTATTTTAAGTTATAGTTTATCGTGTTAATGACATATTGAAGACATAAAAATCTTTACGATTTTTCATCCCCAAAGCATAACGATTCAACGCCATGTTTACGAGATATCGAGAAAATACATATGACCCATGTTCACCCTTAGTGAATGCCTTTACGTTTCAAGGAAAAATCACTTTTAAATGTTCATACTTTAAAAAGAGAAATTAACTCTTCTGCCAGATGCCACTAACATGTGTGTATACAATATCACAGCAGTTCCCTATCGCCTTGCCTTACACGGGAATCGAACCTAAAACCTCCTACCAGTTTTCTAAACAACTACGCAAAGAAAGGTCGTCAGAAGGCTTAAGAAATTATGAATACTAAAGGAGTTACAAGCCCTTGAAAATCGAGTTAAAAATAGAATTTTGTCAACATAATAAAAAAACTGTTACGAGTTAAATTACGATTCTGTAAGTGATGTTAAGTGTCACTGCTGATATCGAGATGACTTCTGAATACGAATGAAGTTAACGCAAATATCTAAAAATATATTTCATGATTTTTTTTAATTCGACAATTTAAGAGCTTGAGCCCAAGTTTCTACATGTTTGACGATAATTATTTTTTAAAACATAAACGGGAGGCGATATCGTAAAATTGCTTTGTAACTTTGTAATAACTGGATTTAATTACGAACTCTGAATTTTTCGAGACAAAATACAGCATGATGGTGGCTAATTAGTTCATTAACGAAATTTCCATTTAATTGATAAATTAGCTAAAACATGTGTATATCGTTTTTTCGAAAAATTACATTACAAAGTAAAACCAATTGCAATAAAGTTACAGAGTGGTTTTATGTTATCGGCTCTCGTCTGGGTTTAGAAAAATAATTATATCGAAAGTCGAAAGATGTATATAGGCCTAATGTTCGAGATCTCCCGAAAAGTGGGCGTGACCACGGAGAAATAATTTAGTTGTCCTATTGCTACGAATACCTCTTTGGGCACTGGACAGTATACACACATTTTCATTTCTTAAGGTGTATTTCGAAAGAAAATTTTTATTGTTTTAAAAATCGTTACATTTGTACGCTATATGGTTTGTTGTGTATGCAGGATGTTTCTTAAATAGGGGGACAAACTCCGCATACGTGTTCCTCACGATAAACTGTGACGAAAACATATTTTGCACTTTTCACCTAAACGCATTGTTAAGGGAGTACAGGATCTCTGAACAACGAATTTTAAAACAGTATATTTTCCCAAAATATCGGAAACTAATTGACATAAAAATACAATATTTCCAGCATTGCTTAATGCTATTGGGATCTGCAAACCACAGAAAATGCTGGTTGAAACCTTCCGCCCTTATGAAAATAGCAGGGGTGGCTACCCTCTAATTGCATATAACTTTTTTACCGTCCGGATTTTCGAACATCTGAAGATGGTTTATTGAGTAATGTTACCTGTCTAACAAAAAAGGTCCTCTTGTTGCAATAGTCTAGGACTCATAGTTTTCTTTCAAATCACAAATGAAACTACAGCGATAGAGTTCCCGAAACAATGGTATCGTGAGTTAGAAACATGTAGGTAACGTTGAATGTGCACCATAAACAATTCAAGGAGCACAACAAAATAAACACATGAACGCACTATTGCCTATGCTGTATGCTGTGTATCTTAGGTGCAAAATACAGGACTTAGGAGTATTATTAAATGACGATATGCAAAAAAAAAAAAGTGGGTTTGGATGGAAACCCATCACACGAAAAGGGATAGGTAGAAACTTCACTGAAACCTTTAAAACGCAAATATCCAAATGTTGTGTTTTATTCCACAAAATGAATTTTACAGTACAAGTTTACCAGAAAGCCATCTTGTTTTTTGTACATTACACTTTATTCAAGAAAGAAAAATTAATGTTTTTTTTTTTTTTTTTTTTTTGTTTAAAAAGTTCTGATTCTGTAGACACCAACAAGTATAAGTTACTAGTAAAGAGTATTAAATGTAATGTGAAAACTTCAGGCACTAATTTTTGTTTTCCATATATGGCACAGTTTCCGATCCGCAAAGAAATACCTAACAAAGTTATGCACTTTTTTCTTTTCAAATTTTGAAGCATGTGAAACGGTTCGTGGTCAACCAGGCATTTTGGACGTGTTCGCAGATTCATGATGAGACGTGTTCGTGTATGTGCAGATTCGCGGGGTGATCATTTTGAACATTTCTTGTAGCATAATGTTTGCCTACATCACTTAGCAGCATTCTATCAAGCATTGATGACTGTGCCATGCGTCACAGAAATTACAAGGAATAAACATGTAACCTTACTAATGTAATACCTTACATTAAGTGCTAACCTTTTCGAGCTACCCCCATGAGGGCAGGACAAGTAAAAAAGAAGTCTTGTACGGTAATTTTTATGTGATTCTTATCGATTGCCACATACATCAATGCTTATGGACTACCCGTACAATTAGCAACATAGGTTTTGCAACCCATAATTTTCCAAAATTAGGTTATTATTTAGTGTTTCACATCACACAGTCTGTACGCCTGTGTCAATTACACAAACCTTATGAAAATTACGTATTATAAAAAATTACGACACCTCATTCGTACATTAGAAAACAAAGAAGTGCATAATTTTGTTACGTTATTCTTTGCGGATCGGGAATTGTGCCAAACATAACATACAAAAATAAATGCCTGAATTTTTAACCCCACAATTAATTCCCTTTACTAGTAAATGATACTTGTTGGTATCTAGAGAATCAGAACTTTTTGAACAAAAACACATTATTAATTTTCCTTTCTCGAATAAGGTGTCATGTACCAAAAAAAAAAAAAACAAGATGGCTTTCTGGTAAACTTGCACTGTAAAATTCATTTTGTGGAATAAAACAAAACATTTGGATATTTGCGTTTTAAAGGCTTCAGTGAAGTTTCTACCTATCCCTTTTCGTGTGATGGGTTTCCATCCAAACCCACTTTTTTTTTTTCATATCGTCATTTAAGAATGCTCCTAAGTCCTGTGTTTTGCACCTAAGACACACAGCATACAGCATAGGCAATAGTACATTCATGTTTTTATTTTGTTGTGTCCCTTGAATTGTTGATGGTGCACATTCAACGTTACCTACATGTTTCTAACTCACGATACCATTGTTTCGGGAACTCTATCGCTGTAGCTTCATTTGTGATTTGAAAGAAAACTATGAGTCCTAGACTATTGCAACAAGAGGACCTTTTTTGTTAGACAGGTAACATTATTCAATAAACCATCATCAGATGTTCGAAAATCCGGACGGTAAAAAAGTTATATGCAATTAGAGGGTAGCCAGCCCTGCTATTTTCATTAGGGTGGAAGGTATCAACCAACATTCGCTGTTGGTTTGCAGATCCCAATAGCATTAAGCAGTGCTGAAAATATTATATTTTTATGTCAATTAGTTTCCGATATTTTGGGAAAATACTGTTTTAAAATTCGATGTTCATAGGCCCATTACTCTCTTAATATTGCGTTTAGGTGAAAAGTGCAAAATATGTTTTCGTCATAGTTTTTCGTGAGGAACACGCAAGCGGAGTTTGTCCCCCTATTTAAGAAACATCCTGTATATACATTGCGGCTATTTTTTTTTTACTGTAAGGGAAATTTTTTAGCTTTTGTGGTTTTTATAACGGCATGTAAAAGTCTAAATTAGCATAAAAATGATTTATACTTTGAAGGAAAACCAACTGACTTTCCGAACTGGAAAAATTCACACTAAATAACAAAGTTGTAGGCTACAAGGTCTCCAATATAAAAATACAAACAAATTAAAATATTTGTATTTAAAAAATTTTAATTTTGAAATTAAAATTTTAAAAATTTAAGAAATTTTTTAAATACCAAAATAGTTTTTTTTTTTTTTTGTTTTTATTTAGGAGACATTGTAGCCTATAACTTCATTATTCTGTGTGAATTTTTTTTTCAGTTCGGTTAGGTAGTTGGTTTTCCTTCCAAGCATACAACCGTTTTATGTAAATAGTGACTTTAACATGCAATTACAAAAGAAATACGATTTTATGTTTTGGGTTGTAATTCCGTGTAAACAAAGCGACGGAGAACTGCTCTGATATTATATACGCACATATTAGTGGCAACTGGTAGAAGAGTTAATTTTCTATTTGAAGCATGGAAATCTAAGGGTTGCTTCCACTTGCGACGTAGGTACCCACTAAGGGGTGGAAAGGGGTATAATGTATTTTCCTAATGTACTCAACATCTAATGAACCTGGTGCGGTATATTTGTGCTTTGGGGGTGAAAAGTCGTAAAATGTGTTTTCGCCATGTACTCAATATATAATTAACACTATCAGCTATCGTTATAGATTTTGCTTCAAAAATTTCACGTCAGCAAAGCCGTGGTCAGACAGCCAATCATTCATAATACAAAATAATCGGTAGTAAAGAGACCACAACCTCTAAAGTATCGGTGACAACCAGGTGAAAGGCATCGTTGAGGCGAGTCATATAAAGAAACATCGATAGTAGTGGTTGAATAAATCGCAAAATAAAGACGAGAAAGAAATAATAAAAGTAAGTAGTACACTGAAGGTTAGGAAAAATAATTTTAAAGTGTAATAGTGGAGGGAAACCAGGGAAAAAAATCAGTAAGAAGAAGCTAAACGAATCAGTACGGGTAGCGCAAAGAATCAGCAGGGTGAAATATAAGGAATCAATAAGGAGTGGTTGAAAGAATAAAAAAAAAACAGTAATTGATTAAAGCAGTGATAAAAATCAGAAGGAAGTAGTAGAGGGAATGAAAATAATCATTAGGGAGTAGTTGGAATCCATTAGGATTAGTTGAAGATACCAGTAAGAAGCAATGGAAGGAATCAGTAGAAAGTAAAAGAAGGCATCAGTTCTAAATATTTAAAGGAATCAGTACTAAGTAAATGAAGGAATTAGTACAAAGCTATTGAAGGAATCAGTACTAAGTAGATGGAGTCAGTACTAATTAGATGAAGAAATCAGTACAAAGAAGGCGAAGAAGTCAATACGGAGTAGTTGAAGGAATAGGTACAAAGTAGTTGAAGAAATCAGTACGAACTAGTTGAAGGAATCAGTACGAACTAGTTGAAGGAATCAGTACTAAGTAGATGAAGGAATCGGTGCTAAGTAGATTAAATCAGTACGAAGTAGTTGAAGGAATCAGTACTAAGTAGATGAAGGAATCAGTACTAAGTAGATTAAATCAGTACGAAGTAATTGAAGGTATCGGTAGTAAATAGATGAAGGAATCAGTACAAAGAAGGTGAAGAAGTCAAAATTAAGTAGTTGAAGGAATGAGTACAAAGTAGTTGAAGGAATCAGTACGAACAAGTTGAAGGAATCAGTACGAACTAGTTGAAGGAATCAGTACGAACTAGTTGACGGTACCCGTAGCAAATAGATGAAGGAATCAGTACAAAGAGGGTGAAGAAGTCAATACGGAGTAGTTGAAGGAATGAGTACAAAGTAGTTGAAGGAATGAGTACGAACTAGTTGAAGGAATCAGTACGAACTAGTTGAAGGAATCAGTACTAAGTAGATGAAGGAATCGGTACTAAGTAGATTAAATCAGTACGAAGTAGTTGAAGGAATCAGTACTAAGTAGATGAAGGAATCAGTACTAAGTAGATGAAGGAATCAGTACTAAGTAGATGAAGGAATCAGTACTAAGTAGATTAAATCAGTACGAAGTAGTTGAAGGTATCAGTAGTAAATAGATGAAGGAATCAGTACAAAGAAGGTGAAGAAGTCAAAATTGAGTAGTTGAAGGAATGAGTACAAAGTAGTTGAAGGAATCAGTACGAACAAGTTGAAGGAATCAGTACGAACTAGTTGAAGGAATCAGTACGAACAAGTTGAAGGAATCAGTACGAACAAGTTGAAGGAATCAGTACGAACTAGTTGAAGGAAACAGTACGAACTAGTTGAAGGAATCAGTACGAACTAGTTGAAGGAATCAGTACGAACTAGTTGAATAAAATCAGTACAAAGAGGGTGAAGAAGTCAATACGGAGTAGTTGAAGGAATGAGTACAAAGTAGTTGAAGGAATGAGTACGAACTAGTTGAAGTACGAACTAGTTGAAGGAATCAGTACTAAGTAGATGAAGGAATCAGTACTAAGTAAATGAAATTAGTACGAAGTAGTTGAAGGTATCAGTAGTAAGTAGATGAAGGAATCAGTACAAAGAATGTGAAGAAGTCAATACAGAGTAGTTGAATAAGCCAGTAAAGATAAGCTTAAGGAATCAGTAGAGGATTTTAAGGCAATACTGATTAGAGATGAGGAAATAATTGTCAAGGGGATGGAGAGAATAAAAATGAAGAAGTTGATGAAATCAGTCGGGAGTAGTAAAAGGGATTTGTATGGCAGTAGTTAAAAAAAATGCCACAGCATAGTTGAACGAATAATTTCAAAGAAGTTAAAAAAGTAAACAGAGGTACTTGAAAGAAGTCGGGAGAAGTCGAAAGAGTTGAGAAGGAATGTTTGAATGACTCAATGTAGTAGTTGAAGGAATCTGTGCAGAGGAATTGAAGTTATATCGGTAGGAGATGAAGGAATCGGTGGAGGTAAATGAATCCGTAGACAAATATATAAGTAATCAGTTGGAAAAGGGGGGGGGGGGGATTGACAACAGGTAGGAGAGGAGGCGAAGTTCTAGCAGACGGGTTTTTCAGTGCACATGGGACAATGCATGAAGGTTATTGAAATCGCGAAATGTTCCTTCCCTAACAATAGGTGACGGAAGCAAAGTATGATCAAATGACACGGGCAAGATGGCAAATGTAAATTATAGCCGGTAAAAACATAAGCATTGGTGAAGTGCAAAGTAAACGCGTGGTTGGTTGTGTGGGAGAGGAGTACTGACCTTCTCGAGCAGGACGTCGGCGGTGGTGGGGGAAGTGCAGGGGCTGCGGGGCAGACCCGGGTCCTCGTCCTCTTCACTGGTGTCTCCGCGTGCTCGCCCCCGCCGCCTCACGGCCGCCACCAGCTCCGCCTGAAACAACCCAAACACTTCCTTAGTCCTGTGTTGCCCATACAGTAAACAACGTTGTATCAAGAGCCGCCACGCAATAAGCCTGCTTTGGCGTGTTGAATTGGTAGCATGTTTCACGACCAGAGCATGTTCGCGACTCCTGTAGCAATAGTGTTCCCAAACGTACTGCAAACAGTTTGCCGTCGTTTACAGTTTCTGGCTACCCGAGTAGCGAGGTAGGTTGCTAGTTTCGTTTACAGGAAGAGGATGATGTTCGGTGGTTCCCATTTGTGTACAATGCATAAGCAGTCTTGGAGTTGCCATTTATAGCGTAAATGTAAAGTAGTACACATAACATACAAAAAAATTGTTAAAATAAATACAATTTTTATGATAAATCAAATAATGCTTATAAGATACCTTTCAAATGTTAAATGTTTTTCCCGCAAAAAAAAAATTTGGTTTCTATTTGCTAAAAAATTTTGTTTACTGCTCACATTGTGGTTAATAACCTGAGTGAGAGAGAGAGATTTTGGTCAGCGCACAACATCGAAGTATCTTAGCATTTGACTTTACGTTTCCGTTACGTTATGTATGTCGTCAATACACAATACAAATGTAAAGTTAAAGAAACGACAGTTGAAAAACATTTGGAAATCTGTTTGAAACGGAAATATTGTGATATAAATATATTTACCGTAAAAGTGTATCACGTAGATATTATAATAATAAACCCAAATATTAATATATTTTATTTATTATAATATTTCTCAAACCAAAATCAACGCCATCTATTGACGTAACTTAAAGTTCATTTACGAATATTTCACCAACGCTAATTACAAGGTTTTTCGAGTACATTTAAGAAAAACCTGTTACATTTTCACGAAATCCCAGTACTGGAGATCAATACTGTACTCAGAAATAACTTTTTTCGTTCTAGAATACATAATCAGCTGGTACTTTGCGAACGGCCATCTTGACTTTGACTTTAGGTTTCATTTTATCGGAAACGTAAAGTCAAGGCTGCTTGACTTTAGCTTTGGTGACGCCATTGTGTACGACTCCATAAGACGCCATGTATTTAAAGCTATCGTAAAGTCAAATGCTAAAGTCTTCAATCGTGTCTACAGGGCTTTAGCGCTGGTGAGGGATGGCGAAAGACGTTATAAAAGAACTAGAGTGTTACGATGCTCTTTTGTTACATGACCAAATTGAACGCTGATATATTGCAGGCGAAGACAGGGAATTGTGTACTTTAGCAGGGTTGGGGGGTAACGATTTTCTCAATAAAAAAACTTGGGTATAGGACATCGCATGTTATGGGGTGCAATATGGCGCTGTTAAATTCGGTAACACATAGAGATATGCCGTCAGCATTGGTATTGCACCCCTTGGAGATTACATGATGTATGGAGCAGCGTCGGATTAAAGAGGGGGAAACGGGAGATCCCCGAGAAAACCCGCCGACCAACGGCATCGTCCGGCAAGATTCCCACATGCGAAAATCCGGGATCAACACCGCCGGGAATTCATTATATCTAAAATTTCAGTACTATATGCGACTAAAGTAAAGCAAATAACAATCTTGAAATTCCCGCCCGATTCGGGCAATCGCGGTAGCCAGATGTTTATTTTCGCAGGAGCTGTGGTGGCCGAATGGTCTGACCATTCGCCTCCCACCAAGGCGATCCGGGTTTAACTCCCGGTGGGGTCGGTCCCCGGATTCTCGCATGAAATGTTCTGCTGCAAACACATGTAACCAGCCTATTACCGATTCTACCGCGAAAATATGCCTAATGTTAATAGTCCACTAATTTTATTTCTAGAGTCACATTTTCAAGCGGAATATAGTACTATAAACTTACAAATATTAATTTCTTTTCAAATGTAATAACATTGATTACGATCACTACTTTCTCGCAAAACATCGTAGATACTTTAATGAGCCATTTTAAAATTAATATTTCCTGAATATTTCAATATTCACGTATCACACTGCAGAACACATTAAAAATTTCCAATTTCCTAACACGTGTTTAAACAGCTAGGCGATGTGCCCAGAAATAAGCTTGATTGACAACATAACAAACACAACTACATTTGATGTTTTACAAATGAAGACTTCGCAGCTGTGTTAGTTTACATATTTCATAACTTTGTAAATAATGATATAGCTTTACTTGTATTACATAATAATTTATATTTCTATTATGTTGGTAGAATTCGACACCGTTATAATTTAAGATGGGGCCTCCGTCAACATATTGGATTTTTTTTTAATTCTGAGAAAAAAAGCGTGACATTTGTGATTATAGCGTGAATTCTATTTGTCGTGAACTGCAGTACAAGCATAGAATTTGAATTTTTAACGTATATTTATGCTGCAATCAAATAATGTTTTATATTTTTAAATTACTGCCTAAATACACGTTAAAAGTTCAACTACGATGCTCGTACAGTAGCGCAAGGAAATAGAATTCATGCTATAATCGCAAAACTTCTCACCTCAGAATTTAAAAAAACATAAATATTTAAAACCCTTAATGGCGGCTGACACTAAGGAACTTAGGAACTGGAAGAGGAGTCGACCATCCCAGCATTCACCTGGAGCATTTTGGGAAACCATGGAAAACAAACTCACTCGGTTTTCTACATTTCTTGGTACTAGCCTACACAACATTTCATTGAAATATGGAATAACAGACTGGAATAAATCACGGTAATGATGGAAAACTGTATACAAAACAAACTAGGATATATATATGTGTGTGTGTATATGTATGTGTGTATATATATATTATATATATTATATATAACATATATATATACACACACACACGCGCGAATTTCAAATTACAATATTTGTTCATATAATAGTATTTTAAAAAAATTTACACGGTTCTCCCGTATTTCAAATTGAACTATTGATAACATTTTACGTTCAAATAATTATGAGGAAACATCTTTTCTATAAAATTGCTGCCACTACAAAGAGTTCAAGGAACACTTCAGTAGAGTTTTAAAGTCATCGTGGCAAAATTTCATTTTAAAATGTGTACGAATTTAATTTAATACAATGTGTAAAATATAATGTAGGCCTATGTAGATTTTTTCAAATAGTCTAATAAAGTTAATAAGATGATTTCGTGTCGTACAATCTTATCACCAAAATCTCGCAAAGCAATATTTTTACCCCGCCCGCAAAATGCATTCTGTACAATCAATGTTTAAGCGTATACGTATTTGTCTGTGAGAAACTGTTTGGGAACAGATTTTCTTTCCAGGAAAAATAACAATTTTATAACTTTCAGACGCCACTTTTTACTTTAGTCTATTGTACGTCATTAGAGAGAGAAACATGTGTTAAAATGGTTTAAAATGGCGCTTTTAGGTTATTATGGCGCTCAGTAACCAAAGGAGAAAAATACATCTTGGTGTCTGTAGACCAAACCTTTGTCCTTTGACCCATGCAATAATGCCATACTGTTACAGATTTGCATGCTATAGGCCACGTTCGTAGAAGTACAGGTCTGGACACTCGGCTATCTACCAATGTATTTTGCTTGACCCCCTTCTTGTTTGACTACATTTCACCAAGTTACCGAGAGTGTTGTACGTCTTTGGCGCTGCAATCAGGGTGGTTGGGCTCAAACTCCACCCACTTTTTTTCCCCATTGTTTACGTTATAAAGTAAATAAAGATTGCTGGAGTCATGCTTTAGGATTGTGAACGAAGGAAGTGTTTCATTAATTGATAAAAAATACGTTTCGATAAATTGTTTATATTCATAATGTAAACGCTGGAAAAAGTGGGGGAAGTGGGCTGAGTTTGAGCCTGACCGCCCTGACTGCAACGCCAAAGACGCACAACACCCTCGGTAACTAGGTGAACTGCAGTTCAAGTTTCCAGGCGAGTGTCCAGGCCTGTTCTTCTATAGGCAGTTCACAATAAACTGAACACTCAGCAGAACTTGTAATTAATTAAAAATATGTTTTATTGGGCCAACAGATGTTGTTAACTCATGAGAGCATTGAAGTGTTGACATTGATTTTTACTATATAAAAGTTTCGATATTAAAATTAAAAGAAGATGGCTGCAAAACAGCTAAAAGAAAATTTAATGCAGTGCTCACTTTACCGTGAAAGGCCTATACGAGCGTGATATAGGCGCTCAACTGCCGTCTGCCTTTCCCTGCTATTTAGTGTCTACTGGTTTTGCGATATTAATTTTTTTAATCTTAAACGAGAGGAAATATCTAAAATCTGTCTGGCAGTTTTGATTAAAATTGTTTTTTTGCCGCGATAGCAAGAAATTGTACGGTTTTAGTTAAAAATTCGACTAACCAGAATTTAGTTAATTACATAAGTAGCTAAATCCATAGATTTCACTGCCTTGAAAAAAATCAGCCAACACGGAGAAGACGATTTTAAACAAAACTGACGTACAGATTTTTTATATCTGCTCTCGTTTAGGCGTAAAAAAATTAATATCTCTAAAGAAAAAGTAGAAACTAGAGAAACATGCATTAAGGGCGCGGTCTACATCAATTTTCAACGTCATAATTTTATTTTTATATTTGTACCAAATTTTTTTCTTATTTAAGACATAAATTGTGATTTTGCGTAATAACTCGTAAACGACAAAAACACATTTTTCTAAAATTTTGAATTAAAGTTTTAAAAAAAATTCAAGATCTTTTTAAAAACACAAAAAAATTAATTTTTTAAAATATAATATGTCTACTTGTAGCCTGCAACATAGTTATTCATTGTAATATTTTTTTCAGTATGGCATGTCAGTTGGTTTTAGTGGCGTACATAAAACCGTAAAATACAAATTTTAACAGTTGTGAGTCATTACGCAAAATCTGAGATAAAAAAATTCATAAGAGCAAAAATTAGTCACAATTTATGTCTAAAATAAGAAAAAAATCTGGTACAAATATAAAAATATGATTTTGAAAATTTATGTAGACCATGCCCTTAAGTCTCGGCCGCTGCTTTTCTAGCGCCTGAGGAGGTAGCACTTATGAAGACCGCAACTTGATGTTTAAGAATACTTAAGAGGATTATGTACGTAGCCCATGAACGGCAGCGTAGCGTGACGTGTTTATTATTTTCCACGCGAAACCAATAAACTAATTATTCGCAAAACATTAAAGAACAAACACATGAAACTATGTTTCTATCGTTTTAAAAATCCAGCAATCTTATTAGAAACACGATTTTGGAGCCCTCAAAATTGCTAAAAAACTTAATTTTTTCCTTCGCTGTTGTAAATACAAAAAATACCGTCCGGATTCGAAGAACACAACAATAGAAACATGCATTAGATTCACTACAAACTTTCCGCAAATAAAATTGTAGGGCTGCCGCTTAAAGTGCCATAGAGAAAAGCGTAAAACGAAGACGCTACACGCCGGCGCGCAGCGAATTGAAGCGAAGCGGTTACTGTCGAGTGTGACAAGATGAACTTTATCGCTCGCCTGTCTCCGCGCATCAAACGCGGAAAATTGCATACAATACTCTGCTGGCGCATGAACATTGTTGCAGCACGTTAGCAGAAAGTTCTTTTAAAATATGCCACTAAACGTGTGTTACATATATTTATCTACGAAAAGAAAACAAATTTGAAACTATGCTTCTCTATTTTTGTTATCTAGATATCGTGCTAAGAAATATTGCTTCGAGGTATCACAAACTAGCAAAAAATGGGGTTTTCAGGCTGTGTGTAAATAATACCTACTTATTTTAAAAACAATGTTCGTAATAAATTGCTAGTTTAGTGCTTTAATGACATTTTTATATCAAGGAAGAATAACTAAAAATTAAGTATCTACTGCTGCTGTAAAGAGCTATATTATTTACTTTCAAAAATGTTTACGAAAACTAACCTGCTAGAGTTAGTTTGACTGTCTCTGTCACATGTCCAGATCCGTTATATTGCAGATTAGTGAGGTTGTGAACAAATAAACGCAAGTAAATAACTAGGTTCACTTTTTGGACCAAAAATTCGTCCCTCGGATCAGTTTGTATACGAAACGAGTTGAAATTTTACCCTACCCGGGCTTTGTAAATAGGGGTAGAAGAGAAGCAACTAAAAAAAAAAACATCTAAATTCTATCAAATCTTTACTTTCTAACTTTGCAGCATGCAGCGCTGATATGTGTCGTTCGAAACCATACACCCTAAATTCTATATACCCAAGCCAGCCTCTACAGCGTAGTGGTTAGTCGCCGGGCGAGAGGTTCGAATCCTGGCTCGGACATGGATGTTGTGTTGTCGTTTTACCTCATTCACTGACCTCATCGGCTCTTAAAACCTCGTTAAAGGGTCGTAAAACCTTCTTACCTCATCTAACTACCCAAATTAGTCGTAGTTCCAAACAGCGTGACAGCTAACAGCGCAGTGCCATACGGCGCAGTGGCGGTTACAAGGGGGGGGGGGGAAATTGGGGAAATCCTCCCCCCCCCCCCAAGAGCTCAACCTTGTACTAGAAATTTTATATTTTTTATTCAAACTATTGAAAATGCAGTAGGTGTTACGAACTTTGCAATATATTCTAAGAAACTGACTGTAAATTCTTTGGAAATGTTCCAATTTGTGTCTTGCTTCTAGCTAGGATCTGTTTTCACACCAACTATGTATCCTTCCGCCAAACGTCTATAATAACATTGCCAGGCCGTTGCCTACGCTATTAACTAGAGGCCGGGACACGGCAGCCTTTTTCCGCACAAAATCCGTGCCTTCAGCGAAGGTTCTCGTCATGGCCGCTAGATGTCGCATCTCTGTTCTTTTCTTGTATTCGCAATTTGAAATTCGTACTATTTGGCGATTGTTTATACTGCTCTTCATATCCTCATTCTATGGACTATTTGAAC
>PNEQ01004258.1:71986-86999 GCA_003012365.1 Medauroidea extradentata
TTTTTTTTTTTTTTTTTTTTTTTTTTTTTTTTTTTTTTTTTTTTTTTTTTTTTTTTTTTTTTTTTTTTTTTTTTTTTTTTTTTTTTTTTTTTTTTTTTTTTTTTTTTTTTTTTTTTTTTTTTTTTTTTTTTTTTTTTTTTTTTTTTTTTTTTTTTTTTTTTTTTTTTTTTTTTTTTTTTTTTTTTTTTTTTTTTTTCTTTGACAGTCATTTATTTCGCAAGAGAGTGAGTCCCAGCAATTAAATCCACTTATTACTGTCAAACATCGCATCCCCTTTCAAGTATACTATGAAATACCGTACGAGGTAGCTGTAAAACATTTGGTTCTAATAGATGTAATATCACAATCATTCCTGTACCACATATCAAATATCACAGAAAATTGCCGGCCAAAACAAGAGTGCGAAACAATGGGAAAGCTCGGGGTGGCTTAGCCACTCCTAGTAAATTATTAGCTTCCTATAGAACATCTCTGACTTTAACCGTTATTACGTGAGAAGCACTGGAAATATCGAGGGAAGAAATGGGCTTCAGCTCTCTCTATACTGGAGGTTAGGAACACCCGATGCCCTAGCACGGGCCTCATTACAATACATGATGTAAAATTAAATTAATTCCGACAAATATATAAAAGAAATTCTGCTATACCACTACCTGTAATACCATGTAAGTTATTTTATTCAACATATGTGTTCCGGATTGTAGACGACAACCAAAATCCTTCAGTAAATGACATGAAACAGTTGGTACAGGCCCTCTCTAGTAGGCTGCATTAAATATATGTTCTGAGGCATAAAATCGACGGAGTGGTAAGATGCCGCTGACCGGCGTACGTAAAAATGCATTTTCGCCTCTACGCGCAAACAGTGCTTCAAATATTTTTCCTGTGGGACTTCGGACGGTGACCAAATTATTTTATTTATGGGCGGCATAGTTAGAAGTCTAACGCTCGTTTCTATTGTTGTGTTTTTCGAATACAATATCATTCCTACGGATAGCACAGTTCTGGAAAAGCCATCTTAACACATTTTTGAGTGGCCCAAGAATAATGTTAATAATATAGACAATACAAATATAATACGCGTAAAACGTCAAGAAAAGAATAGTCGTAACTCGCTGCACCGCTTTTGAAGC
The DNA here is from genome assembly GCA_003012365.1 of Medauroidea extradentata. Classification (NCBI taxonomy): domain Eukaryota; kingdom Metazoa; phylum Arthropoda; class Insecta; order Phasmatodea; family Phasmatidae; genus Medauroidea; species Medauroidea extradentata. Next base: position 73,120 of record PNEQ01004258.1, read on the forward strand.
GCAGGTAGGGAGGCCGCTAGGTATTAGTTCTCGACAATTTTAAGGAACATAATGCATGAACATACAAAATACACTAACATATTGTACAGGATGTTTGGAAAAATCATTACCCTAACTAAAGACACAGTTTCACTAACCCGAATGTGATACAAAGTTATATATACCAAAGTCGTGGTTTAGAACGCCTGAAGAACAACGCGGTTAGACCGTACATGTATGACTGGTTGCGTAGAACTAGGCGCAGACGCAGTTGGAAGGTGTCAACGTTTACATTCTATGTAACCTGACACCCATAGTTGGTCCAGATCACAAAGGACACGCCTGCTGCAGGGCACGCTTTTAGCCAATGTGTTTGACAACTGACTGAATCCCAATCAAAAAGTCCGTACATAATATGCATGGGGGTTGAGATTCACGGTGATGTAGGTCGCAATTATTTAGTAGTGTCGTTCATATTCATATTTTCCAAAATAATATTCTGTAACAAATATTTCACTCTAAACTTAATTTATGAATTCAATTTTAATATTGCAAGAATATACTGCAATTCGCATGTGAATACAAAAAAAATTGTTTACGAGAAACTATTTTACCTGACTTTTAACACCAATATAAGTCAAAGCCCCTCATATGCACCAAGATTTACACGGAATCCTAGAGATTCTAGCAGTGATCTTTAAACGATTACTACAATAGGTTAGCATTATGCGCCGAACTGTATTTTTACATATGTCATTGCAATATCTCCAAAAAAACAGTTCATTTTATATTTTAGCAGTATATGATTTTTTTTTATTTACAAAAATAGTTGTATACACGGCTGTAGAGCATCTTATATGATACTGGTGACCACTAGTGAGTTTAACTTTCAGGGCCAGAGTAATTTCCATCGAAGTGTATAACCGGATAAATACTGGTAAACTCTTCAAGGTGTTGAAAAATGCTCGTTTTAGCGTGATCCGACTGTAAAACTCCGTCAATTAAAAGATGACATTTTTAAACTCGGTCTACTCATGCTCTTAGAATGTATTGGCTGATTAACTGTCCGCTATCAACACAACCATTAGTTGCTTGATGCCCTTTTTTTTTTTTTTTTTTTTTTTTTTGTTTTTTTTTTTTTTTTTTTTTTTTTTTTTTTTTTTTGCTGGATTTATATTTTTGTATACATACTCTATATTGCGATGTATTCCCAGACAGAAGAACGACGTTTTCGGAACTGGAATACGTTCCCGTCATCGGGCAGAGATACGCAGTTTCACTCGGCCGCACGAGTGTTCCTGAACCCTGTATGTTTCTACCTGATGACGGGAACATATTCCAGTTCCCAAAACGTCGTTCTTCTGTCTGAAATAGGCTACATCGAAGAAATGGAGTGTATATATACATAGGTATCTCAGTGGAGTATGTCCAAAAATCTAAACCCAGTCATGCACTCCCGTTACACAACACTTTCAAATACCCCCCCCCCTTAACCCAAACAAAACAACAGTTAACTATTCATCCTCACAGAAATTAGTATATGTATTCTTTCAAGCACAAAATTAACGTTTCAGATTAACCATTAAACACAACGTAAATATTTTTGAGCTCAGATATTACCAAATTCTTTGGGAACTATTTTCTGGCGCAGACGGAACGTGAAGTGGCCAGCCAGCCAACGGCTCTGACATGGTAATTGGCAATGTTAATGTCTGCTGCTATCTTGTAACGGATTAAGCATAACAGAGATAATAGTAGAGAACAATACCTGACGTAAGGGTCAGTTTTTTTCCGGAACCAATGGCAGGTCTTCTAGCAGCTATTAAATTAAATAATTACAAAAAAATGATTAGATTTAAAAAATTGTGTATAGTATCGTTAATTGTACCGTAAAAGTTAATTAATTTAATATGTTTTCTAATTTAAAAAGAGGACAACGCGTAAAGAACGTCAGTTTCAAATTTTAATGTCAACCCTCTTGAGACTGTTGCCACCGTCTCCAATGTTAGAACCTGCCCGATATTGTTCTTTACTGTGGTTTAGTAAGATGTCTAGAAGAATGAGGACTAGGTGGGAGATGAAGATGAGTAGGATGAAGAAGAGGATGAGGACGAAGAATAGGAAAAAATGATTAGGAGGAAGAGGAGTAAGATTAGGAGGTGGGTGAAGAGAAAAGGGAGGAAGAGGAGAAATAGGAGGAGTAAGAGGAGGATGAAGAGGAGGGGAGAGAGGATGAGTAGGAGGAAGAAGCAGTTGTCTTACCTTGACGCCGGGCAGTACGAGCTGTTGTATAGAGAGCGAGGACGAGCTCTTGGCAATGTGTAGCTCCTCGCAGCTGGAGCGCGATGACCTCTGCTCTGCAGTGAACACACTGTCGTGCGACACGCTCAGGCCAGAGTGCCCGGGGAACAGCCCCGACCCACTCCTGCAACACCGCACACGCTGTTACCATCACACCCTGCGTATATCTTTACTGGGTTTACATACTCACTGTGTGTTAAATAGTTCTGTGAACTACTCTAATATGTTGTGAATGTAAGAGGACTTAGCGTCTCGTTGACAGCGAGGTCACAGCAGATGGTTATACACAACTTTACACAAGAATTGGGAAAGAAATCAGCTGTGGCCATTGTTGAGGAACCATCCCAGCTTTTACTAGGTAGTGAACTTGTGATGTGTGATAAAATATAGCACGAACAATATTTACTCTAAGCTAACTGTATACGGTTCACGAATCAGTCGTTACATTTGAAAACCTGTTTTTTTTTTTTTTTTTTTTTTTTTTTTTTTTTTTTTTTTTTTTTTTTTTTTTTTTTTTTTTTTTTTTTTTTTTGTTTAGCCATTTGTATTTTCAGCCACTTGCTAATACAAACGTAGGACAATAAGTAACAACCAAAACACATACACTAAAAAAAATACATATAATTTTAAAATAATTATTCTAAAAATAAGTCCGTTACCTTGAGGTGGTACTTTACTTTAATACTTTCAAAAATTTCATACAAACAAGTGGTTGGAAATATGGCCTTTGCATGCAAATGCATAAGCGTGTACAATAGTGTAAAAGAAGGCTGGTACTACTAAGCATACAGTTCTGCACAGAACTATTTCAACCCCCCCCCTCCCTTTTTTTCCCTTTTTATCAGCAAATGTGACAGTTTAGGTTCGTTTAGGTTACTTTACGTTAGTTTACCTTCGCGGCCGTTCTCTGCATGTTCTTGGCTTTTGGTACTCAGCCGCGTCACTACTTTCTTGTCTTTCGACGTTTCGCCAGTCGTTGCAGCTGCCATCTGCCTATATACTCTGCATCTGTCAGTTGGTCAACACACTACCTGAACATGGCAGCTGCAGCAACAACTGCCGGAACGTCAAAATACAAGAAAGTAATGACACGGTTAACTCCCAAAAGCCAAAAACCTACAGAATGTTGCAAAATACATGTCAAGATTTTGGCGGAAAAATACTCACATCTAGAGGAACGAAACAATATGACATGGACATAGCTGGAGTTACAATCATCCGTCTCTCTCGTCAGTAGTCCGTCCATACGTCAGTCACGTGACCTTCAGCTAATCGGAAGATTCCAATATTCCCATCCGTCCAGCCGTGGAAAGCTTGGCAAACACTCACTCTTGACGGATGACGGATGAAAGCACAGCCTTCTAAATATAGCGGTTATCGTTTAAACGGATTTATTTCAATGAGAAGGCTGAGATGTTTGTGCTATTTTGTTATTTTTTTAAAACTACTAAAATAAATTATTATTATGTTAATTATTATTACGTATTATCAGTAAATGCTTACCCAAATGAAAACGTAAATAACTTTATTGGTAAATATTATGCTCGTGGTGTAAAACAGCGGTTGCTATTATTGAATTAATAAATAAATCTGCTTTTAAGAAGAATTGTATACGTGCCACAGAAGTATTCTGTTTGTACATTGGTAGCATTGCGTGAACTTCTAAAATCCTCTCAAACTCCTTATAAATGCAATGGCAACTACCAGTTTTGTTGTCAGGTCACGTAACTTTACACAGTTGCCACTCTTAGGGCCGGTTTCACAATGTCTGTTTAAAGTATTGGTTAACTGACCATGTGATAAATATAAACGAAACTTTTAACTACTGGTTAAAACAATAGCGTTTCTGAAAACATTACTCTCGTTTAAAAATGTTATGGTTAGCTAAGTGCTGATTAATGTAAATTTGGCAACCATGCAGTGACGTTTCACGTTGTGATTGGGTGTTGAATCGTTGTTTTTAAGTCGCGGTTAACATTACCTTGTAAACAATGGACGAAAGAGGTTAAAGATTCACGTCCCGGTAGTTTTATTACCTATGAAAACGAATTTATAATTACTATAGTTGAAAAACGTTCTCATATTGTGAAATGTAAAAAACATTTCGCACGTGTGTCCGCGTACCGACAAAATTTTACAAGCGAAGTACGAAAACGTAAAAAGATCGACACACAAAAATAATAGCGAAGGGCGTATGCAATTCTTCAAGGCGTAATGTGGGATGCCACAGAAATTCACTTCAGCAGACTTGTACGAGAAAGTCAAAATTCGTAATAAACATGAACGAAAGTAAGCAGGCTCGCAGTGAAACTTCTATTTTGTTTCGCCTTTAATGATTTTGCCAAGTTTTGCTTTGCAATTTACGATTATATCGGTGTAAAATTACTGCAAGGAACGTTCTTTATGTTCGTGTTATTTATATTCGGTGAACATAACCTCTCATGAATGAAGCCAAATATTAATAAATATTAATTTTCAGTAATAACAATCTTTGCTTCAAATAATGAGGCATTGAAAATTACCGCTTTTTGTTGCCATGTGTGAATCGTTGAATAAATAAAAAAACAGTTTAGATATAAGCTGTGCTATGTTTAATTTTTTTATGTACTAACAAAAATTCAATGCTTTTTTGACATCTATTTACAGAAAATACGTGGGGTTCTGTGTAACCTAACCAAAACAAACCTCTTCCTCTCAACATTTAAAACAAAGGTCTGCCCAAACCTTAGTTGGGAAACAACTTCTGTATTGGCAAGGATACATTCATTTCGAATGACACTATTATCCAATACAAATTCAAGAAATGAAGACTTCGTTAGTATAACTTCACATTATATTAATTTTTCTGATTTTGTAACACATAACCATGTTTTCATCACAAGGGTTATGTTTTGTTGCTGAAAAACACAAACTGCCATATTATTTAAATGTTCCGGTTAACTCAGTAATCGGAACTTCTTCTTGTGTTTAAATTAACCGTTGGTAACCACTAGTTAAACAACAGTTTTAAGTTAACCATAACTCGAGAAACACAAAACACTGCTAACCACCACTTAAAATTTAATCAGATGATAATCGGAACATAACCAGACATTGTGAAACCAGCCCTTAAAGGCACCATGTATAGTTTAACAATTTTTCTGTTTCCCATACACCAATCCCCTTGACCAATAGTTATTTTATGTATATAAGTGCTAATGACTTAAAATGAAAATTGTGCTAAATTGTGTGTTCTGATATTGGTATTAGGGAGGGGAAAATAGTAGCCTACTTCGGAAGTCTTCGGTGAAAGTAAGAATCTTATTAACATGGGAGTTAGGACTCTGTCCCCTGTCCGTATATAGACTACTCTGTTCCATATAAGTTTGGATAAGTTTGACAATAACTTATGGTCAATTTTTTTTCAATATTTTGTTATTTGTTACACAACGCAAGACATTTTTAGCTCTAGAATGAACCTGAAATGTTCATTTCATCATTTTTACTGCAAAGTTGGTCTTGTATAGTTACAAATAACAAAATATAACACATTATCGCCCATAAGTTGCTGTCAGATTTATCCAAACATATATAATGGAATATATGTTCGTTTCGTATGACTGTTTGCCCTAAAGTACGAGCTTTAGTACAAGCACCAGTAAAGTGTTCTAGTGTTCTACACAGTTAAGAAAAAACTTACGCAGTAAGAAGTAGACATACAAAAGATAAGTATGGTCGCAAAAGTTGAGCGTACACAACAGCGAGGTTACTGGTTAAATAACAGGAACAAACTTCGAATTACTTTATTTTTGGCTATATTGATTGTACCGAAGGCTATGATAAAAAATTTAGTAAAATTTAGAGAAAATAATAATTGCGAAACATTTTAACGAGCTCCGCTGGTATTTCCAATTAAAAACTTTAATTAAGTGGCGAATTAGGCTTACATTATTTTCGCTTAAAAAACGCCTCCTTGTATGCACTTATACGTTAAAGCAAGACCGCGGTATCGGGTGACTTACGAACGGCATCATGGGAGTACCGACCTTTACTGTGATTGATTAAACTTACGACTTCCACTGCCGAACGTAAACAGTAAGCAATAACAGTTTAATTGTGTATGCTTCGGTTTAAACCAGTACGGTGGGGAAAAATTCTAATTTCTGCTGCTAGAATATCAATGTTTTTTTTTTTTTCACATTGGTGCAAAAAACTCAAAACTATTTTTTTTTTTTGCGGAATTCTTTGAAAAAAAAATTCAGGGCTAAGAACAGTCATGCGATGCACAGTTATGTGTAGGCAGACAAAATAATGCACATTTCGTTTGCAAGAAAAAATGCTTGATTCTGGCTTATTTTCGTAACAAAACTGGTGATTTTTTAGGTGTGAAAAATAGAAAAACTAAAGTTTATTATTGCTACCAAAAAAATTAATAAGGTACTAATGATTATATATTTCTAACAAAAAAATGTAGGGATTCTTAAGTATGAAAATTGTGTTACTTTAAAAAAAGTGGCCTTGAAGAGAACTGACCTGCGGCGGCAGGCGATGTCATCAGGGGAGAGCAACTCGCTGGTCGAGCGGCTGCGGTGAGGATCCAGGACCACCTCCGGCTCATCAGCGCAGAGGGGATCTGGCACCTCGGGCAGCTCGGAGCCCGAGTGGCGCACCTTCCTACGGAACATTCGGCGCAGTCCTCGTAGCGGGTGGAAGCGACGTCGCTTGCTCTCTGCACACACAAACCATACGTAACCTTAGATCATAACTTCAACAATAACTGCCATACTCAACGAGCAGGCCCGACCATAACTCTGTTCAAATCTATTCTACTATGCGCCATATACATCAGTTCTTATCCTCAAAATTTGATTAACAGAACACAGTTCATTCATACAATAAGAGACGTAGATCAAATTCTCAGATACCCCAACATAAAATATCATTGTATAGGCTGTTCACTATAAACTGAGCACTCAGCAGAAAATTGCAATTAATTCAAAATGTGTTTTATTGGTAACATAGATGTTAACTTTTGAAAGTTTTAAAACGTTTACACTGGTTTTTAGTTAAATTGAAGTTTTTATATTAAAAATAGTAAAGCTGGATTAAAAACGGCTGAAAGAAACTTTATACAGTGCTCACTTTATCGGAAACGGCATATAGATTGTTTACCTACAGAGTTAGGAAAAAAACTCTGGTCAGAACTACAAAGCAAAATACAAACTAATATTATTAGAACAACGATAATTAAACAACAACAATAATAATACCACGCTTACAACACATCTTCCAGGCACCACTTGACTGAATACCACTCATATGCGTATGTCACTCACGCTTCGTCCCAAATCAATACATGTGCCCTTAGCGGAACACTAATCATTTCTATAACATATATCGTATTATTTTACCTACTGTATTGTGTGATCTAATGTTTTTTTTCCTTTGCATGCGCAAAGGACAATGATAATGACACGGCAAATTGTAAACCCGATCTTGGAGCTGAATTGTGTACGTGTAAGGGGAAAAGGAGGCAAACAGACAAATAACCCTGCGGTCCGTGAAATTGAGAAGGTGTTAAACAGTTGCAGGGATTTCCAAATGCTTGTCGGCTCGCGCGGATACCTACCAGCAGTGTAGCTACGTCTGTGAAAATAAATAAATAAGAGTTAAATATGGGAAAATATATATTTACGTGCTTGATATGACAAAGCTTGGGTAAAAAAATAACCCGTCTTACAGGATTTACTAAATTTTTGGAGCCGTGTTTTTTTTTTTTTTTTTGAAAAAGGGGCTGGGAATGGAAGGGTAGCATTTCAATACCCAGGGCCCATAAATTCTGTCAGTGGCCTGTCCACGAGCAAGCATACATCAGGTGTAACTCAAGATCATAGCAGTACATGTACGGATCTGAACGCAATATCATCTGAAGATAAACGGAACACTTTTAAGGGGGAGTGTTAGACGATGTTATTGTATTTTCAGTTTTTTAGCCATAAAATAGTTTTAAAATTGTATTATAAACATTTTCTCTTCGGCAAAGCATAGAATACATTCTTGGTAAACTGCTTGACATAAATAATAATTTAATCTTTCATTGATTTGTCATGCAGAGTCATAGCAAAATAATTCTTGAAGGTTAACCTATAAATATGCATGGCAAATTAATGAAATATTCCATTATTATTTACGTCAAGCAGAGTACTGATATATCCTGTGTTTTGTCATGCCATTTGAAAAAATGTCATGGCTCAGAAACTGAAAATACAATATAATTGTCTAACACACACTCTTAAAGAATGTCTTTTTCAGAATAGTAATACAAAATTATACTATTTTACTGTGACTTCAGAGGTTAGTTACAGACTAGCGGGTACAGTGAAATATGTACAATGAGTAAATTACCCACACTTCTATGTTTATATTGATAAGTTGCGGAAAGATACATAATAACCAGGCAGACAGATTTTCTCTTTACTTTGAAAAACGTTTTTAAGCATAGCTGTACGGTTTAGTTCTTGACTGCTAATATAAATGCAGAAATAAAAAAAAACAATATTATGGTAATCTGCTGATGTTTGGCATTACGTCATTCCTACGAAGGAAAAATTCCCAAAAGGCTGGCAATAATGACATAGGAATTACTTGGTAATATGAAACTTGCCATTAGATGCACTCTCTTATTTGGGACCACCAACACATTAAATTAAATTATGACATTCGCAGCCACGAAATAATGTGAACCTACGCCAAAAATGTCATGCCATTCGTTCATTATGTTGTACAGCACACCCAATAAAATATGTCCACCAACTTACAGCTGTTCACATACCTGTACGAGGTAAAATAAAAAACGATGAGCTAATTAGTGGTTATGTTCATGTAACTCCGGAAAAAAATCATGAAGTTGGAATTTTTACTTAGGACGTCCAGTACGTCTCTCAACACAGTAAAAAGAACATGTCCGCCAATTCACAGCTCTGCATTTTCCCGATGTTGAAAAAACGAAAATGGGTAAGGTACAGTACAAATAGGCAATTTATTACGTAATTAATTATGTATGTTACATCGTGTGTTACACAACAATCCCAGCCAATAACAGACCAGCACAGAACATAGTGTCGTACCCCTACATTATTAGTATTAGTACATAATTGTATTTTACTCTGTAATACTCTATAAATAATCAATGACAAAATATTTATTTTACCCAAAAGTGTATTAAAGAGCGAAGAGCGTTAAACATGACGAATTTTTTCCAACCTGAACAAGGTATGTCACGACATGAGTACAACCTAGAAACTACGTACGCAGAGACGTGCGAAATTCGTGTTGTTTTCTGGAAGCAGACTATACTACTAGTTGTACGTTAGTTCCACGTCTCTCACTGGCCGACAATGCAATGGCCTGCTGCGGAGAACGCTTCCGGCCTGTAATAAAAAGTTCCACGGTAGAGTGACCAATCTCCTGTATGGCGTTCACTCACGTTATCACAAAGCAAAGGCCTTAGCCAATGATGTCATAAATTACACTAAGGTATATACATGACAATAAAAAAGATCGATTTTTGCATATCTCTATACATAAGCAATGTTCAATACGATGTTTTAGACGGTATAAAAGCTTCGAAATAAAGAAAAGAGTTGCATCCAACTCACGGCCTTGCTGATACGACGTTATCTGCGACTGCTACGACTAATGTTATATAACTCTGCATTGTTCTTGTGATTCATCTACTCCCAGTGGCACAGCTACGAAAATGGCTTCGCAACGCACATAAGTTACACAAAGCTTACAAGAACAACATTGTAAACAAAAAATACTTCGTTCTTACACAACACGAGAAATTAACCGTACTGAGTCATTCTTGGGAAAAGGAGTGGAGGAGGTGCCTACATTATGAACTAAAAAATGTGAACACCTTTTATGCAAATAATACTTACCCTAAATAAGCACAGATAAATTTAAAATAAAAAAAATAACTGAATGTATAAAAAAAAGTTAATGTCTTATTACAAAAACCGCTAAAATAAATTTATTAACTTCATCACTTTTAGGGCACGCCCAAGCTCTTGTATTCGCATATACCTGTTCTACAATATTCTGACAATTTAAGCACGATTTATCATTGGCAACGCATTAACATAAGTTAGGAAATTGCTATAGGTTTAATGCACTAAATGTTTTCCAAACAGTAATGGAAAATAATAAATACATCGGGTTTTTGTAAGGACAAATAAGCGATAAACTTACAAAAAATAGCAATAACCTAGTTTAGGAATTGTAGGGACAGTATTAGAACAAAATTTAAATTCATGTAAAATACAGTGGTTATTGAGTCCTCTTAAGAGGGTGTTAAACAGGTGCAGGAGTATCAAACGCTTTACTTGTTGCCTCGCGCGGAATGTACGTTAGACCGATACTGCGCGAAGCCAACGGAAATCTGAAATCCTTTTTTTGTCTGACAGGTCTGCAGTTCACATAGGAAGCGGTTGTTGGTTTTCGGCTGAAATAAAAATTTTACAGTGCATCAAGCGGATGTACATAAATAATATATCGAGGGAAAAATATTATTCATATAAACTATTGGCTACGAAAATATGTGATCAGTTATTTTGCTAGTTTATATTCATTCCCCCTCCCGCCTCCCTCGTAATGTCTATTAATTTATTTTTCACGTGTAGCAAAACTTGCTCAAATTTAAGCCCATTTTTATTATTTAAAATTGCATATTAATAAGAATGTTAATGATATTTTGAGGACAAGCAGTCCTATCTTTCCTTACAATGACGTGTCACAAACTCATTAATCTGCGTAATTTTTTTTACCTATATTTGCTTTAGCATTACCTTCTAATACCGCTCACAATTATGCCGTTTATCGCCCCCTTTAAGGAGGTATCATTTCCAAGCCGTTTGCAAAAGCCTCCAAATGACGCGTAATGCTTTGTAAAAAAATATTTCATTTCAAAATTGCTGCACGCACACGAGTGAAGTGTGCTGAGTACCTCAGGCCATGCTTTTTAGTTTATATTGTTTTCACGATAATTATTTTTTAAGCTTTAAACGAGAGCATATCTCAAAAATTTGTCTGACAGTTTTGTTTGAAATGGGTTTGCCACGATAGCTAATTTTTTTTTTTCAAAGCAAGAAATTATATAAAGTTTCGATTTAAAAGTCAACTAACCAGAATTTCGTTAGTTACATAATTAGCTAAAAGCATATAATTTACTGCCATGAAAAAATCAGCCAACATGGATAAGACGATTTTAAACAAAACTGCCAAAGATATTTTTGACATCTACTCTCGTTTAGGCCTAAAAATTTATTATCATTTAACATGTAGAAACAAGACAGCATGGCCTTAAAGGAAACTTAATATAACCTCGTGTAAATTTTTTTACGATAAAAAAATGTTAACATTACGAAAAAAAAAAGTTATTTTCTTTTGCGACTTATTTTTTTTAATGGATATCACTATCAGGAATTATACTGGAGTCACACTTCGTAACTCTTTCATTCCAATGCGAATTATCTTATTTCTGTCAGCTAGGGCCTATTTTTGATTTCGGGTAAAAGTTTTATTTTTTTATGTTAAGCGAAAGTAAAATGGCACAAAAAATTTATCGGCGAAAAAGTTACTAAAAGTAACGACTACAAGTTAAACTTGAACAGTGTTTGGCATAAATACAAAGCAATAAATGTATCAGTCGAGCAGCTTTAATTAAGTCAATCGGTACATGAACTTTGAGATATGTTACTATACATGTTTGGTTGATTTCAGTAAGCATGACTGATTCTTGATAAGTTCAGAAGCGCCACGCCAGGGACGTACGTGAAACAATTCTACCATGTATCTGCGCGTTCGAGGCTCAGAAGCTATAAGGGCGACCTTGAAGTACTCATCAAATGCCGCATCACAACTATGAGCCAAGCTCAGAACTAGTGTGCAAGATTCCCGCTGATCTACTTTTACTATGCGACTTCAAGGACGTTCAAGTGGCAAAACTGCATTATTTTATATTTGTACGAAACAGTGTTACTTTTGTAGACCTTATTTGTTATTACATTTTCCACCTGTGAAAATAGTTTTTAGCCCCCCCACCTGCGCTTGAAATGCGTTGCACCGAGTTGCGCGATTATTATTTTTTTTCACGAAACTATTAAACACGCATTATATTTGTATACCTACGAAAAGAACACACTCTTCAAACTATGTCACCATAGTTTCAAAAATTCAACACGTTTATTTAAAACATCATTTTCGAGCCACTCAAAATGGCCAAAAACAGCTTTTTCAGACTGCCGGATGTGGAAAAGTAACAACCGGATTTGAAAAACACAACTATAGAAACAAGTGTTAGACTTTGAACTATGCTGGCCGCAAATAAAATAATGTGGTCATCGCTTAAAGTCACATAGGAAAAAGAATGATAGCGATAGCAAAGCACTACACGCCAACTGAGTGGCTTGCGCGGAGAGGCGATAATGCATCACGTAAGTCGGCCAACGGCAACCTTACCGCTCCTGCCTAACACACACAAACTCAGCCTATCTAGGGAGGCCAAAACATCGTTGTGGTATACAGCCGATAAGTTCCTTACAGTTAACTCTAGAGTTTAGCGTCACACGACTGCGGAAAATACAATTTCGTGTCATGCGTGGGTGTGTATTGAACTGAATTAGTTCCCATTGACTACTTATCTCGGGTGTTTCCCTCAAGATTAAAGCAAAGTCGGAAAGACCAGTAGCAACAAACAAAACCACCACACTAGCAGATGGAAATAAATTCATTCAGCGTTTCCTTACCTCTCACAAAGGGCCGCCATGATGTGGAAAGACACGTGGTACGGTTACGGCCAAGAATAAGTTACAAATTGATAGGGATGGTAAATGTGCATGTTTGGAACATATTTGATTACGGAACCCATGTCCGGAAACGCCTCTTTATACCTGAAAAAGACACTAAAATGAACAGGGGTAGTTAGGCACCCTGGTGACAACAAGCCAGTACAAAAACATCACGTGGTCATCATGTTGTGTATCTTACGTACTACCCGCAAGGATGAACTGGTGGCCAGGATACACTCCGCGTTTCAGAACATCGGAAACACAGCAGCTGTCTTCGACTATGTGCGACGCAACATATCACGGCGCTGCACTGCATGTATCGGGTGTGGCGGAGGACATTTTGAGCAGCCCATGTAAAGGGTACACATTACTGAATAAACCTGAGTGGTAATACAGATACACGTGTGTCGTTATTGACGTCCGACGACACCGTCCCCGCCAGGTTGCCTACCTACCCCTGTTCATTTGTTGCGCCATTTTCAGGTATAAGGATGCATTTTCGGACATGGATTCCTTGATCAAATATGTTCCAAACATACACATCTACCATCCCTATCAATTTGTAACACTTATTCTTGGCCATCCTATATATATATATATATATATATATATATATATATATATATATATATGTGTGTGTGTGTGTGTGTGTGTGTGTGTGTGTATATAATATATATTATATATAAACACACACATAAACTGAGCAAAATTCAATGATTTGTATATATTTTGTGTTCATGTCCTAAGATAGAATGTAAAAATGCAATGGTC